>JAJONR010003609.1:0-60471 GCA_029582245.1 Solanum etuberosum | reverse complement strand
ATAATATTTAAGTCGTGCTAGGCACTATCCTAAGAAACTATTTCAGCAATGTGAAATGTCTCTCCAAAATTAAACAACTCTTCTCTAATTAATTAGAGGATACAAGAATCAACAAAATATAAATAATACAAAAAAAAAGCAAGACGAGAGAAGAAATTGAAAAAGTTTGCTAATTAATACTCCTTTACTTTGTTGTCTCGCTTCAAGACTAAACCAATTGATATATAGAGAGAGGAACATAGGCGGTGGGAAAAACTTCACCACAGAAACAATCTTGGAGAGAAACGAAATTATCAACTTGGGCACCAAGTTACTTACATAGGGGCTGATGCCATTAGTAATTCTTGGCCTCCAAGTAGTTTGACATAAGAGCTAATGTCATTGATGAGTTTAAACATTATTTTAAAATATCCAACAATCCCCCATATATTTTAAAATAATTTTGGAATAGAAGGACTCGACTTGCTTAATTTTGTATGATCAAAATGTAATAGGTTTGGTGTCTTTCGGACTATGAACCAAACTTAGACCGATAAAGTTTAACTTACAGAATTATTGGTGAAATATAAAATTTCTATCAACCAATTATTCTTTTTGTAAGTCAGAGATTCTACCAATCACATTTTAATCCTCATATTTTGTTGTTTAACACAATTTTGCACTAATAAGCCATGCGCGTACCTGGTTATTCATGAGAGCTCTAGAGACTAGGCCAAAATCTCAAGGACCGGCTTCACTCCACTTCTTATATAGGTGAATTCATCAAGTGTATACTGCTTTAAATACACCATCCACAAGGACTATGAATTCATTAAGAGTTAATAACTCATCCCTCATAATTATAGCAGTTCAAGCACTCTCTTTTAGTGCTTCGTGACAATATCGACTTGTTATTACCCATATGAACCTACTTCATGGGATCTCCAATCACATAGGCTGGGTTACCATCTTTATTGACAATCATATTGGCCTTAACCCCATCTCTTTCGGGGTTTGAAAAACTAATTTTCTTTCCATAGGTTTAGTCAGTGAATCAGCTGAATTCCGTTGTGACTTCACATAATCAATGAAAATTATTCCATCTCTCCACAGCTGCTTAACGACATAATGTCTCAATTTCATGTGTCTACTCTTACAATTGTAAGATTTTTTCCTCGCAATATTAATTGCGGTTTGACAATCACAGTGTATAAACATAAGAGGCAACACATCCTTTATTAAAGGGATATTCGCTAAGAAATTTTTCAGCCATTCAGCCTCAGAACCAGCCAGCTCCAAAGCTACAAACTCCGACTCCATAGTCGATCTAGCAATTATCGCCTGTTTAGCTGATTTTCATGATATTGCACTACCACCTAAGGTGAATACATATTCACTAGTGGATTTTGTTTCATCTGAATCAGAGATCCAGTATGCATCACAATACCCTTCTAATGTAGAAGAAAATTCACTATACATGATATCATAATTCATGACTCCTTTAAAATATTTCATCAGTCTATTCAATGTAGATCAATGCTCTGTATTGGGATTATAAGTATATCTACTCAGTCTACACACATTATAGGCTATATTAGGCCTAGTGAAATCCATTAAATGCATCAAACTCCCAATAATCTGAGCATATTTAGACTAAGAACCTGGGTCACCTTTATTCTTTTCCAATTAAGAGTTAGCATCATAAGGAGTGGCCACAAGTGTCATCTCAAAATATTAAAACTTTTTAAGAAGTTTTTTCACATAATGTTCTTGTGACAACATTATACCATTTTTACTCCGTATAACTTTAACTCCCAATATCATATTTAATTCACCCAGATCATTCATATAAAAATTAGTATACAAAAATGATTTGGTACTCTGTACACTATTTAAACTTGTACCAAATATAAGCATGTCATTAACATATAAACATATTATCACATAATCATTTTCTACTATTTTAGTATAAACACATTTATCCACCTGAATAGAAGAAAAAACGTATGTCTCATCAAGAATTGATCAATTTTTTTATGCCACAACTTAGGAGCTTGTTTAAGGCCATGAAAAGATTTAATTAATTTACAAACTTTATTTTCTTGTCCAGAAATAATACATCCTTGAGGTTGAACCATATTAATTTCTTCTTCTAAATCACCATTTAAAAAATGTTGTTTCACACCCATTTGATGGATAAAAAACTTATGAATTGATACTAAGATAATTAAAATTCGAATATAAAAAATTCTAGTCACTGGTATAAATGTATCAAAATAGTCAATATTTTGTTTTTGAGAAAATCCTTTAGCTACTAACCGAGCTTTATATTTATCTATAGATCCACCAGGATTAAGTTTTCTTTTGAAAATCTATTTACAACCAATAGGTCTTGAACCAGGAGGTAAATCAATTAAAATCCATGTAGTATTTTTCATAATTGAATCAATTTCAATTTTTATTGTCTCTTTCCAAAATTTAGCACCAGAAAAAGATATAGTTTCAGAATAATTTAATGATTCACAGTCAACAAGAAAAGTTTGAAAATCATTTCCATAAGAAAAATATTATTTCCTAAGCCTTTTACTTCTTCTTAGTTCTTCAATATTAGGAATAGACTCACAAATTTTTTCAGCAGGTACATGAGAAATTTTATCACATAGTGGAAAAATATGTTCAAAGAATTCAACATTCTTTGTCTCAATAATAGTATTGCAATCAAACACATCACTCTGTAATACAAGAAATCTATATGCAACACTATGTTTAGCAGATCCAATAAGCATGCAATCAACTATTTTTGAACTTATTTTGCTCTTCTTAGGCTCATGCAAGAGAACTTTAAGAAGACACCCCACACTTTTAAATATTTCAAATTAGGTTTATAACCTTTTCAGAATTCTTAAGGTGTTTTGCCAGTTCTTTTGTGACGAATTCTATTTTGTAAGTGACATACAAATAATATAGCTTCACCCCACAAATTATTAGGTGCATTAAAACTAATTAGCATGGAGTTCATCATTTCCTTTAATGTTTTATTTTTGCTTTCAGCTACTCCATTAGATTCTAGAGAGTAAGGTGGAGTTACTTCATGAATAATTCCTTCCTTTTCACAAAAGGTATTTAAAAATAAATACTCTCCACCTCTATCAGATCTAATTCTGTTGATTTTTCTACTAAGTTGATTTTCAACTTCAGTTTTATAAGAAATAAAGGCATTAAAAGCATCATATTTACTTCTAAGTATATATAACTTAGTAAATCTACAAAAATCATTAATAAAAGTTACATAATATTTTTTTACCACCTCTAGCCATTGTTTATTTTAAACACCTAAATCAGTGTGAATTAAAGACAATAATTCAGTTTCTCTCTTTAATGAAAAACATGACTTTTTAATAATTTAGCTTCAACACATATTTCACATTTATTAATATCATTTGAATCTAAATAAGATATCAAAAAAAATTATTGCATATTTTTTATATAAGAGAAATTAACATGTCCTAATCAGCATGCCATAAAGAAATAAATTTAATCATGTAATCACAAGTAAATGCTTTTTCAGTCACAACATTACAAACACTAGTTTTTCGACACGTGCGCTGCACGTTTATGTCAATTCATGCAAAATGTACTGAATTTTGTAAAAACAATATTAACATTGTTATAAAATAAAGTATAAATTGTTATGAATAATCAAGATGGACATCTTTCCAAATAAACACAGTTTTAAATGTTCATTCAAAGCAAACACAAAAGTGATTAACTCAATCAAAATAGTAACAACTAACTCTATCATTGTAGAAAACCTTCTCATGTGCATATTGTTGATTTAAAATAGTCAAATTTTATTAAAAGATAGCTATTTATCTGTGAAACAGAAAGACTGAGTATTTGTTGATAAGGTTGTCAAAGAGTAGAGAAAATAACATTCATATCTATCACAACTTTAAATTTTCCAGTATTTCATTAATTAATATAATTGTTAACTTTTTCTCCTTTTCTATAGAGCTATGGAAGCAACATTGATCCCAACCAAATTTGATTTACATGATTCTTGATTGAAGCTTACTTGCAAGTACATCATATATAATGTTTCAAGTAACCAAAAAAAATAGAAATGTTGATAATATAGTGGACGCAGTTGCTCACTAATTTGTCACTATAGCGCTTGCATATATTAGCTACACCGTAGCTCTTCTATCATTCTTAATAATTTAACTTAATTTTATATAAGATGGGGTATTATACTATTTTAATTTGTGTTTGGGGTATCATCCTATTATATGTTTTTGTGAATAAATTTTTCTATCACTTGTTAATCTCAATGTCATATAATTGACTCAATATATTACTCTCACTATTTCTTTAAATCAAACTTAATATCGATATAGTATCAACATAGCGATAAAATAATCACATATTGACCCAATGTTATATTAGAATTGAAGAAATATAAATTTTTAAATTTTATATCTTCAGTTCTTCAAATTTTGGTAGGTATTACTTCTACTATTGACTTTTAATTATGAGCCTAATATTCGGACACTTTGAATATTTCAAGTGTGTTTTCACAGGTTGTTTGTCACCACCCAAAGTATACCCTTGGTGTAATATGACACATAGGACCCCGAGAGGCCTACACAAGACACTTAGCATGCATAAACAAGATAATAGAAAATCAAGATATATTAAAAGACAATTCAAATCATAAAGAGTTTTCTCAAAGCGAAGCAGAAGTCTACATAGTCTCAAAGTCATCTATTACATCAAGAGTGATCCAGACGTAACCCTGACATCACATACAACATCTCAAAAGTAAAGACGAAAAGCAATAAAAGGTCTGGTCCTTGGAACATGAGGACACACCACTACTCAAGACTACAAAAGTGATCTCTAGCCACGGGGATGCAGAATCGGAGCGTCGGACCCTATATTTTTAAAAGAATGTAGGCAAAAGTATGCATTAGTACAATAATGTACCAAGTATGATAGCAATGCATAAAAGTTACCAAAATCATGCTATAAGGACATTTTCATGACATGCAAAGACCAAGTTAAAACATAAGATAAGAGATTAAAAGTAAAATTGTCAGGCACCGAGCCTACACCCTGAACGTGGCCGACACTCGAGAACCATTTCTTACCCCAAGCGAATTCTTGGCCTGGCTCAACTCTTAGCGGAAGACTTACTTAACATAGAATAATCTCAAAAGATAAACTCAAATAATAAACTTAGAATATAATAGAATATTCAACTAGCCAGAATAGGCAACTCAAGTCTTAGAACATTAACATATGAAAATGAAACGACTCATGAACTACTGTCTATCTATCTACGAAGTCTCTACTAATTGAGATGGACGTCGACAAGATCCACGACATCCTAATAGCAAAACTGGAATGATAAAACATAAATGAGGGATCCTCCTGAAGCAAGGAGGCTCACCAAACAAATCTCGAACTCAAATGGATCAACGAAGCGCTGGTTGATGATCCTGGTTACCTGTATATGCATCATAAAATGATGCAGGCCAAATGACGTCAGTACATTGAATATATGAGCATGTAAAGGAAAATCTAAAACATGACATAAGCTTGAACTGGAACTGAAGAAACAACTTATCTCATCTCAACTGAACTCAACCTCAACTCAATCTCAACTCAATCTCAACTCAATCTCAACTCATTTTAATATAAAATCAATAACAATAATGCAATATAAAGAAAAGTTTTTAAAACAGTAGATAAAAACTCAATGTATTGGAAAATACAATATAACTCAGTTTGTATATAAAAATACAAAATAAACTCTGTTTGGCAGATTTTCTAATCAACAACCATCACTATGAGCTATGTGATGATACAACGTCTCGCCCACGCTGCAAGAACTGTCCTATACCTTGCTGGGGTATAGAACTCCTCCACTATGTGGATCCACTAAGCTATGCTTAAAAATTAATAAGGAATCATCTAAAAAGTATGACCCTTTCTACCTACGTTGGCTACATGGTTTATGGGGGCTGTGATTTGTTTGAATTCTCCCCCGTATAGGTGGTCAATACTACTCTAAATTAGCTCATATGTTTTAGAAAAATATTTCCTCATCCTCAACTTTGAGATTATTACTCAAAAGGTTTCTCTTAAAAGAGATAGTACTCAAAACTCCTCATGAGATCTTTTGAAAATCAGTGTTTCCTCTCTTCTTAAATGTAAAAACATTTACTCTTGGAAATACTTAGTTCCAATATATTCATTTTAGAAAATGAAACTCAACTCTACTCTTGCTCAAACTCAAGTGCTCAAGTCTTAAAACAAGTTTTAAAAGATTGTAAAAGACTTCTCAAAATGACTCGAAAGAACTCTCAAGACTTGACTCTTAACTCTACCTTGAATTTGAATTATGGATTTAAGGGTTATGATTTATGTTATCAATGATTTCTTGATGTTTAGAAGTAGTTTAGAGTAGTTAGAATCAATAGAGAGTGAAGGTACAGTTTAAAAGAACTTAGACGGGTAAAACGACGGAAAAAAAAGTGGGGCAGGTGACCCTGGCGCGGGGCGCCAGCCCTGAACTTCAGAGACTCCATCTTGGCACAGTTCTGGCGCACCAGGTCAGACCTACTGGCGTATCTGGGGTGCGCCGTGCCACCCCTCTCCCAGATCAATTCGACGAATTTTTTTTCTCATTTTCTGAATCTAATTCGTCTAGAATCAATTTCTTTTCTTAAAATTTCCTTATATTCAATTACCCAATGCAAGTACACAAGAATCTACTAAAAAACAACTCTCAAACTCATATGTTTATCTCAAGAACTCATCAAACACATCCTAATTCAAGAATAAATTTAACACTTCAAGAACACTTATCAAGAATTCATCAAGAACTCAAATATACTCAATCTTATGGATTAAATTTGAATATGTAAATGATTATTGTCGTGTGGGTGAACGAACCCAACACTATGACAACTTACATACCTCGATTTGATGAAACAAACCCTCGATTCGTAAGAGATATCGTCCGTTCTTCCTTTTCTCCTCTTTTCCTCTTCTTGAACTCCTCTCAAAACCCTAAGCGTAAATTATGATTTGTAAAACTGACCCAAATCAGATTTGACCCCAAAATATTTACTAAATTCGTTTTAATCTGATGGGGTAAGGAAAAGATCAAAATATCCCTCACTAATTCGGGTAACTTTCCTTAACTAGATAAACAAACTTCAAATGGGCATATCTCCCTCATACAAGCTTAAAAATTAGGAAACTTGGTGGTGTTGGAAAGAGGATTCCAAGACCTTTCATTTGATATCTTATATGCCACCTTAACTCATCCTGTACCGAAAGTTATGATTGTTTGAAGTTGACTCAAAACTCATAACTTAAGCATAACTTGCAAAATTTCAGATTTGGCTCTTTCCAAATTAGTTCTTTCTAAATTTAGCTCTTTCTAAGGCGGGATGTTACAAAAATCCTTTAGAGTTTGGAGAACTATTCTGAGATGACTAGCATGATCCTCCTCATTCCTCGAGTAGATTAGAATGTCATCAATAAAAACGATAACAAACATATATAGATAACGCTTAAACACTCTGTTCATAAGATCCATGAATGCTGCAGGAGCATTAGTTAGGCCAAAAGACATTATCAGAAACTCATAATGACCATAACGGGTCCTGAAAGCTGTCTTAGGGATGTTACTTTATCTTACTCTACTGATGATAGACTGATCTGAGGTCTATCTTATAAAAACAAGTGGCACCCTGAAGTTGATCGAAAAGATCATCAATTCTTGGAAGAGGATACTTATTCTTGATATTAACCTTGTTCAACTGACGACAATCTATACACATTTTAAGAGAACCATCCTTCTTCCTCAAAAATAAGACCGGAGCACCCCAGGGTGATATACTTGATCGAATGAAACCTTTCTCAAGAAGGTCTTTCAACTGCTCTTTTAAATCACCTGGAGCCATTATATATGGCGGAATAGAGATAGAATGAGTATCAGGAAGAATATCTATACCGAAGTCTATTTCTCTCTTAGGAGGGACTCCAAGAAGATAATCTGGAAAGACCTCTAGAAACTCACTCACAACTGGAACTGACTAAATAGGTGGTGTCTTAATACTAGAGTCATTAAATTAGACTAAGTGATAGATGGACCCCTTGGAAACTAACTTTCTGGCCTTGAGGTACGAAATAAAATGACCCTTAGGCACTGCTGAACTACTCCTCCACTCTATAATTGGCTTATTGCGAAACTGGAACATAACTACTCAAGTTCTACAATCAACTGAGGCATAACACGCATAAAGCCAGTCCATACCTAGAATAACATCAAAATCTACCATGTCTAACTCAACAAAGTCAGCCATGGTGTCCTTGTGATTGGCAGAAATGGTACAATCAAGTTAAACTCTCTCAGTTAGAATAGAATCACCAACAGGTGTGGAAACACTGAAGGGCTCAAGAAGTTGCTCAGGAAGGATATCAAAATTCATAGCAACATAAGAAGTCATAAAAGATAGACTCGCACCTAGATCTAGCAATGCATATACATCAAAAGTAAAGACTTTGGTCATACCAATGACAACATCTGGCAAATTTTCTTGCTCTTGGCGACTGGTGATAGCATACAGACGGTTTGCTCCTACGCCTGTTCCTGAAGTAGCTCCTCTAGGTGAAGCTCTGTCTGGCGAAGCCACTGAAGAAGATTAGGCTCTATTGCCTCCATTACCACCTCCCTGCCTGTTCTTTAGGCACTCTCTCATAAAGTGACCATTCTGACCACACTTGAAGCAACTAGTGGAGCCATCAAGACACGCTCCTGAGTGGTTCCTACCACACTTAGCACATGCAGGAGTCCCATTACCTCATTGTGCCACACTACCTTGAGACTGAGCAGGTCTAGCTCTGAAGTTCTGAGAGTTATGATTCTTGAACTAACTTCTCTTCCTTGGTGAAGGTGCAATAGCAGATGATGGAGCAGGTCCGTTTGGCTTGTGTTGTAAAAAGAGCGGTTCGCATTGCTCTTCTACTGTCCATACTCATTTCTTGTTGTCTTAGCCTTATTGTTTCGAAACACTTCTCTATCCCTGAACTTATCTTCCTCAACCTGTTGCACATGTATCATCAACCATGCTATGTCCATGTCCCCTATTAACATCGCAGCCTTACCCTTTTTACTTGACAGATGAGATAAACCTAAAACAAACAAGCTCATCCTGCTCCTTATATCAGCAACCATCTCCGGAGCATAACGGGAAAGTTGAGTGAACTTGAGGTTGTAATCATGCACACTCATGGATTTCTGCTTAAGAGTGAGCAATTCCCTTACCTTTGCCTCTCTAAGTTCACGGGGAAAGAAATGCCCCGTGAAGGCACCTTCAAACACAGCCAACTCACAAATGGTGCTCCTTCAGCTCTACTCTTCTTCCATTGGTCATACCAAACTCTAGCAACACCCTTCAGTTGGTATGCAGATAGTTCCACTCGCTCAACATCAACAACATGCATCACCTCAAACACTTTCTGTAACTCTTCCATAAAATTTTCCAAATCCTCAATGACACTTGAACTGGTGAATTATGGAGGATTCATCCTTCAGAACTCACGGAGTCTGGATTTATCATCCACATCCTCTCGATTCCCTCGTTGTTGCCCAGCTTGGTTGGTCACATCTTGGCTCAACATCCGGATAGCATCCTGAAACTCAACATTAGTAACCTCTCCTTGGGGTTGCACTTCTGGTGAATTGGATACCCCTTGATCATGAGGATCATCATTCCTCCTAGAAGGACGACCTCAGACAGCTCTTCGTGTAGGCATAATCTGAAAGATATGCACAAGCACGAATTAGAAAGAAACTTTATAGAGTTAAACTCTATTGCACGAAAAGAGTATGAAAGAAGTGAGATAGTTCCTAAATGTCGCAACCTCTTAATTATAGATGTGGCGCGCTTCACACCGATAACTAGGACTCTACAGACACTACTTCATAGACACCCTAGGACACTTGAACTCTCTGCTCTGATACCAAATTTGTCACGCCCTGAGCCTACACCCTGGACGTGGCCGGCACTCGAGAACCATTTCTGTCCCCAAGAGAACCCTTGGCCTGGCTCAACTCTTATTGGAAGACTTACTTAACATAGAATAATTTAAAAAGATAAACTCAAATAATAAACTCAGAATATAATAGAATATTCAACTAGCAAGAATAGGCAACTCAAGTCTTAGAACGTTAACATATGAAAATGAAACGACTCATGAACTACTGTCTATCTATCTATGAAGCCTCTACTAACTGAGATGGACGTCGGGACAAGGCCCACGACATCCTAATAACAAAACTTGAATGATAAAACCTAAATGAGGGATCCTCCAGAAGTAAGGAGGCTCACCAAACAAATCTGAAACTCAAATGGATCAACAAGGCGCTAGTTGATGATCCTTGTTACCTGTATCTGCATCATAAAATAATGCAGGCCAAATGGTGTCAGTACATTGGATGTACGAGCATGTAAGAGGAAATCTAAAACAGGACATAAGCTTGAACTGGAACTGAGAAACAACTTACCTCGTCTCAACTAAACTCAACCTCAACTCAATCTCAACTCATTTCAATATAAAAGCAATAACAATAATGCGATATAAAAAAAAGCTTTTAAAAAGTAGATAACAACTCAATGTATTGGAAAATACAATATAACTCAGTTTGTATGTAAAAATACAAAATAAACTCTGTTCGGGAGATTCTCTAACCGACAACCATCACTATGAGCTATGTGATGATATAGCGTCTCGCCTACGCTGCCACAACTGTCCTATACCTTGCCGGGGTATAGAACTCCTCAACTAAGTGGATCCACTAATCTATGCTTAAAAAGCAATAAGGAATCATCTAAAAAGTATGACTCTTTCTACCCACGTCGGCTACTTGGTTTATGGGGGTTGTGAGTTGTTTGAACTCTCCCCCATATCGGTGCACAATACTACTCCCAAAATATAACTTAGCTCATATGTTTTAAAAAAACATTTCCTCATCCTAAACTATGAGATTATTACTCAAAATGTTTCTCTTAAAAGAGGTATTACTCAAAACTCCTCATGAACTCTTTTGGAAATCGGTGTTTCCTCTCTTATGAAATGTAAACACATTTACTATTGGGAATACTTAGTTCCCATATGTTCATTTTAGAAAAGTAAACTCAACTCTACTCTTCCGCAAACTCAAGTGCTCAAGTCTTAAAACATGTTTTAAAAGATTGTAAAAGACTTCTCAAAATGACTCGAAAGAACTCTCAAGACTTGATGGATTCAAGGGTTATGATTCATTTTATGAATCATTTCTTGATGTTTTGAAGTAGTTTAGAGTAGTTAGAATCAATAGGGAGTGAAGGTACACTTTAAAAGAACTTAGACGGGTAAAACGACGGAAAAAAGAGTGGGGGCAGGCGACCTGGCGCACTGCTGGCACGGGGCGCCAGCCCCTGAACTTCAGAGACCCCATCATGGCGCACTGCTGGTGTGCCACGCCACATCTGCTGGCGCATCTGGGGCGCGCCGCTCCACCCCTTCCCTAGATCAATCCGACAATTTTATTTCTCATTTTCTGACCCTAATTCGTCTAGAATCGATTTCTTTTCTCAAATTTTTCTTATATTCAATTACCCAATGAAAGTACATAAGAATCTACTGAAAAACAACTCTCAAACTCATACATTTATCTCAAGAACTCATCAAACCCATCCTAGTTTAAGAACGAAAGCAACACTTCAAGAACACTTATCAAGTATTCATCAAGAACCTAAATATATTCAATCTTATCCATTAAATTTGAATATGTAAATCATGTTTGGTGTGTAGGTGAATGAACCCAACACTATGACAACTTAGATACCTCGATTTGACGAAACAAACCCTCGATTCGCAAGAAATCTCGTTCGTTCTTCCTTTTCTCCTCTTTTCCTCTTCTTGAACTCCTCTCAAAACCCTAAGCGTAAATTAGGATTTGTAAAACTAACCCAAAACAGATTTTACCCCAAAATATTTACTAAATTCGTTTTAATTTGATGGGGTAAGGAAAAGACGAAAATACCCCTCACTAATTCAGGTAACTTTTCTTAACTGGACAGGCTAACTTCAAATGGGCATATCTCCCTCATATGAGCTCGAAATATAGCAAAATCAGTGGCGTTGGAAACATGATTACAAGACCTTTCATTTGATATCTTATAGGCCACATAACTCATCATGTACAGAATGTTATGGTCGTTTGAAGTTTACCCAAAACTCATAACTTAAGCATAACCTGCAAAATTTTAGATTTTGCTCTTTCCAAATTAGTTCTTTCTAAATTTAGCTCTTTCTAAGGCAGGATGTTACAAAAATCATAATAATGGTCAATGAAAGTAAACTCATCTTTGAACACATGTGCGATACCTTTAGAAGTAACCTTAGTTCATCATTATTGTTGTGAGAAATTTGCCTTAATCAACATAGAGACTATGTGAGCTATAACATGGAATATGGTGTCTACCTCACACCGAAAAGAGGTGTCCTCACTTGCCAAGGCAAGAACCATGAATTTCTAGCTTAAGTGGATCCACTAGCTAATGTCTATCTAAAACAACGTATGATGACACATACTTTTTGGGATACGGGTATTCGCCACTTATCCACTCGGTACTAAGCATAATTCCCATGGAATAGTCATCAATCATATTCATCTTATCTGTAAGGGACATGTGTAATAGCCTCTTGTCTTTTACTATGGGGACATGGGTAATCGCCTTTTGTCTTATCATTAGAATATCTCCTAAAACTTGATTCATAGTTTAGTTGAGAAAGTCTTTCAACTCTAAGAATCCTTTATGTGAAAAAACCTTTCACATTCATGTATTGAGTATTATGTGAGAAATCCTTTCACAACAATCAACAACAACAACATTTATTCCTTACTCTCAAAGCAACTTATATCATAGTTCATCAATTTCATAAGAACATGCACATCTTCATAAAATCCTCTTCCATAGTTCAAAACCCACTTTCAATCATCATAGTCTAGAAAATATGGATTAAGCATGGATTCATGGTAATTCATATTAAAAACATGGAATTATCTCAATTCATGCATAATATTTGTGCATAATAGCTCATAAAACAATCAATTATATCAACATTGAAAGAAACCCATGACATGGAAGAAAACCCTAACTTCAATTGGAGATTTCTAACTTGTAAATCGGAGATTTTAGGAACCCTATGGAGGAAAGAGCTTGATAGGTGAAAACTATCATACCTTGATGCCAAAATCTTGAAATCAATGGGGGATTAGGAGACTTGATCCCGAAAACCTAGCTTCTTTTTTCTTCCTTAGAGAGAGAAATATGTGAGAGGTTGACTTGATCTTCTTTTGAGAATTTTAGAGAATGAATTGAACTGAGTGATTTTGGGGATAAAAATCTTTATATAGGGCTTTGAGTAGATGGTAAAACGACGTAGTATTGAGTTAAATCAATAGGGAAAAGACCCAAAAGCGCCTGACTTAAAACTGCCGAATTGGCTCT
The DNA here is from genome assembly GCA_029582245.1 of Solanum etuberosum. Taxonomy (NCBI): domain Eukaryota; kingdom Viridiplantae; phylum Streptophyta; class Magnoliopsida; order Solanales; family Solanaceae; genus Solanum; species Solanum etuberosum. The sequence goes on along the minus strand of JAJONR010003609.1, from coordinate 46,915 downwards.
TTGGAAGGCCTAGATGGGCCGTCTAGAGCACCACGGCCCGTCTAATGGGTCGTGAAGAAACTACGTGGCTTCATTATTTTGGGCATAACTTTTTACTCCGATCCTGGAATTAGGCAAACTCGGTGGCGTTGGAAAGATGACTTAGAGATCATTAATTTGATAGGTCATGGGCCACCTAATTCATATTTTGCTAAAAATATGATCGTTTGAAGTTGAACCTAAACTCTAAGTCTGATAAACCCCCTTCATGGATGACCTCACGGTCTGTGTGGGGCTTCACGGGCCATTTAGACGTCTGTGGTCCTTGACCAGTGACTAGGGGAGAAGCTCCTTTTGAGTGGGCAACTTGACGAGCCATTGGACGGCCCGTTAACCTCACCATAGGACGTCTAGGCATCCGTGGGAGGGAAACCTGTCTGTGCAGGTTCTCAGAACTCCTCACGAGCACCCAAACGGAAAGTGGTCCCTTACAGGTCTCGTCTAGGCTCTGTGGAGGGTTCCATGGTCTACCTTTAGGTTCTTGACATGCCCGTTTGACTCTTTCCTAGCTTTTCTCTAATCTGAGGTGTTATAATATCTCCCCCTTGGGAACATTCATCCTTGAATGAGATTCAAAATATCATAAAGAAGGTAGGAACTAGACCTAGCAGCCCAATATGAATGCAATCATATAAATGCACAAAATTGAGGAGGAAACTTCAACTCCAAGATAAAGCATGTTCAAAACATCATTTCATAAGGTCTATATGCAACTCATACTCAAATGCAAATAAACATGAAGAAATTAATCGAACTATCTCATTCTTCTCAAAAATCAAGTTTTTTCATGAACATGCATAAATGAGGAATAATGGGAATATCTAAGACACATGACACCAAAAGAGCAGACCATGAGGAACTAGATACCTCAAGCTAGAGTAGGGACGGAGGGAAAGAGATGAGGATAATAGGATATCATATCGGCCTCAGCCTCCAAAGTAGCGCCCTCAACTAACCGATTTCTCCAAAGAACCTTCACCGAAGCAATTTCTTTATTTCTCATTTTTCGAACTTGCCGGTCGAAGATCTCAACCGAAACTTCTTCATAGGAAAGGCTATATTTATGCCAAGACTCTCCAATGGCAATATAGATGTCGGATCACCAATACATTTCTTTAACAAAGAGACATGGAAAACCAGATGCACCAATGCCAAGTCATTAGGCAATTCAACTTCATAAGCAACCTTACCAACACGCCTCAAAATTTGATATGTGCCCAAATAACAGGGACTAAGCTTCCCTTTCTTTCCAAATCTCATTACACCCTTTATGAGAGAAATTTTCAAGTAGACCCAATCATTCACATCAAACTCCAGATCTCTTCTTCTAACATCGATATATGACTTTTATCGACTTTGAGACGTTTTCAACCTTTCTCTAATAAGACGAACTTTCTCCATATCCTCATGTACCAGTTCGGGACCTATTAAGGTAACTTCACCCACTTCAAACCAACCTATAGGAGATCTACACCTCCTACCATATAAAGCCTCAAATGGACCCATACCAACACTTGACTGATAACTATTATTATATGCAAATTCAATCAAAGGCGAGTGATCATCCCAATTACCCTTGAAGTCAATTACACATGCTCTCATCATATTTTTGAAATTTTAAATAGTACGCTCCTCTTGCCCATCAATTTGCAGATAAAAGGCCGTACTAAGCTTAACATGAGAACCAAGACCCTTTTGGAAAGATTTCCAAAGCTGAGAAGTGAATTGGGTACCACTATCAGAGATAATGGACAATGGTACTCCATGCAGCCTAACCATTTATATCAAGTACAAATTATCATAGTCCACCGCCAAATAAGAAACTTTGATGGGAATGAAATGAGTCGATTTTGTCATACAATCTACTATAACCCAAATCGAGTCGTGTTGCCGCCGGGTGCTGTAACACCTCAGATTCGAGAGAGGCTAGGAAAGGGTTTAGCGGGATTGTCAAGAACCTAAAACTGGACCATGGGACCCTCCACGGAGCCCTAGACGGGCCGTGAAGAGGACCACAGTCCATTGAGGGGCTCATGGTAGGTTTCCAGAACCTGCCCCATGTAAGCTTTACTTTGACGGGCAACTAGACAGCCCGTGGTGAGGTTGACGGGCCATCAAAGTGGTCGTCAAGTGGGTTAAGTCAGTAGGGGTTCTCCCCTAGCCACTGGTCAAGGAGCATGAGCATCAAAACGGCCCGTGAAGCTTCACACGGACCGTGAAGTCGTTCGTGAAGGGTTTTCATTAGACTTAGAGTTTAGGGTCAACTTCAAACGATCATATCATTTAGAAGAAAATGAATTAGTAGCCCGTGACCTATCAAATTGAAGATCTCTGAGTCTTCTTTCCAACGCCACTGAGTTTGCCTTATTCCAAGCTCGGAGTAAAAAGTTATGCGCAAAATAGTAAAGCCCTGTCAGGTAGGATTTCTTCACGACCCGTTTGACGGGCCTTGGTCGTCATGTCGACCCGTTTTGGCTTTCTAGTGAGCTAATTCAATAGTTTTTAAGTCAGAGGTTGTTGGGTCTTTTCCCAATTATTTTAACTCAATACTATGTCATTTTTCCTTCTACACAAAGCCCTATATAATGATTCTAATCCCCCAAATCACCCAAACTAAATTTATTCTCTTAAATTCTCAAAAGAAGATCATGCTCCTCCTCTCAAATATTTCTCTCTCTAGAAATTGAAGCAGAAAGCTAGGGTTTGAAGATCAAGCCTCCTAATCCTCCATTTCTTCCAAGCTTTTGGTATCAAGTTATGATAGTTTTCATCAATGGAGCCCTTTCCTCCATGGAGTTCCCAAATTCTCCAATTTACAAAGTTAGAATTCCCCAATTGAGTTAGGGTTTTCTTTCATGTCATAGGTTTCTTTCAATGTTTATTTATTTGATTGATTTATAAACTTTTATGCATGAATTAAAGTAATTGCATGTTTTTAAGTTGATTTCCCATGAACCCATGCATAACCCATGTTTTCTAAGCAATATTGATATTATGTGGGTCTTAAACTATGAATGATGGATTTATGAAAATATGCATATCTTTTCTTTATGAAATTGATGTAAATGAATTTGAAGATGCTTTGAATTTGAAGACATGATAAAGCTTATGAATTATCGAAAAGAAAGCAGGGTCGTGAACGTATGTTTATGACTCAAGAAAGCTTATAAATGAGATTGTCTATATGTTCGATAAAGCTTGGTCACATGACATGAGTAACATCTAGATTTGCCCTCAATACATTTCAGGTTACTTTCCTAAATTAGGTCTTGATTAGTATGGTATCCTTATATGCCATCAATGATTAGAGACCACGATTTCAAAACTATTTCCATTAGTATTAGGTGCATCTCTAGCATGAAGTGAATGACTATGGGCCTTAAAAGTTATTATAAAAGATCATAGATGGTGAAATATTTTCTCACGCATGGTCTAAGGAGCTATCCTATGATAAGACAAGTGGCGACTACCCATGTCATTTAGAGATAAGACAAGTCAAGACTTAATAACTACTCCGTGGGATTTATGCTTAGCACCGAGAGAATATTAAGATGGAAGCTCTTCCGTGTTGAGGTCGGGTTTCTAGTAACAATCTCCTTATCCCTTACCTATGTGCCCTCATAGGATGATGGTCTAGATAGTCATTAGCTAGTGGATCCACTTTAGCTCAACCATGGTCTTACCTTGGCAAGTAGGACAAACCTTTTTTGTATGGGAGACACTGGGATCATGTTATAGCTCACATGGTCTTTATGTCGGTTAAGGCTAATTCCCACAATAATGAACTAAGGTTACTTCAAGAAGTATCTCACATGTATTGAAAGATGATTTTACTTGCATTGGTCATGATTACGTTTTATGTTTTTTGACCCTTTTATGTTGTGTTTTAACTTGGTCTTTTCATATCATGAAAATATCTGTTTTAGCATGATTTCATACTTTTTATGCATGACTATCATAGTTAATGCATTTTTATACTAACACATACTCTTGCCTTCATTTCTTATCCTAAAATGTAGGGTCCGACGATTCTGATTCACACCTCCGTGGCTAGGATCTCTTAGTATTTGAAGATTGAAGATTGGTCAGGCCTCATGTTTCGAGGACCAAGCCTTTATTTTATTATGTATTTTCATTTTAGTTTTGAACTTGATGTACAGGCTATGCCCCGATAAACTCTTATGTACTAGATGGCTTTGAGACGATGTTTAGACTTTCGCTTTTCTCTATAAATTTTTTTATATGTTGAAACTATATTTTAAATCTTATAAACTCTATGATCTTGTATGATGCATGCTATGTGGCTTGTATGGGGCCTTTCGGGGTCTTGTATTTCATGTCACGTCTAGGGTGTACTTTGGATCGTGACAAACTTGGTATCAGAGCACAAAGTTTAGAAAGGCCCTAGGATGTCTCATAAGCCACGTTGAGTAGAGTCTTGTTCATGAATGTGAAGCACGCCACATTTATGAATGAGATGTTATAAGATGTTTAGAAAGTTCCACTTCTTTAATTACTCTAAATTCGTGTGATAGATTGTAACTCTAGGTGTCTTTCTCTCCTAACCCCTATTTATGCTTTTCAAAATATTCCTCCATGAAGGAATCTCTTGAGAAGGAATATGAATGTTCGTGAAAGTGAAAATATGAGACAAGAGGTTCCCCAAGTGCCGGTCAATCTGTGGCCGAGCAAGTGACTAATGATGAGTTTCGAGCTGCATTTCATGCATTGGCCAAAACTATGATGGCTCAAGCAAATAGAGAGGTTGTGGCTCCCTTGAACCCAAGGGTGGGCACGACGGCAACAAGGGTGAGGGACTTTATTAGAATGAATCCTACAGAATTTCATGGGTCTAATGTTGAGAAAGATCCTCAAGAGTTCATTGATGAGGTGTATAAGGTGTTGATGATCATGGGAGTGACGCCGGTAGAGAAGGCGGAATTGGCCGCTTATCAACTTAAGGGTGTTTCTCAAGTTTGGTTCAACCAATGAAAAGAAGAAAGGGTGGTAGATGAAGGTCCTCTTGATTGGAAGAAATTTAAGGTTGCTTTTCTTGATAGGTTCTTTCCCCTTGAGATGAGAGAGGCATATGTACTCGAGTTCATTAACCTTCGCCAATGAGATATGAGTGCAAAGGAATATGCTTCGAAATTTACACAATTGTCTAGATATGCTCCAACTATGGTTGTTGATGGGAAAGGATGAGTAATTTTATGTCGGGTGCTTCCGACTTAGTGGTCATGAATGCCTAACCGCCATGCTTGTTAAGGAAATGGATGTTTCTCGTATGATTGGGTTCATGCACAACAAATAGAAGAAGAAAATCTTAAGGAGAAAACTAGGGATTCAAAGAGGGAAAGAAGGGATGATGGTGAGTCTTCACATTCAAGGTTTGATGGAGGAAATCGTTCTCAAGGTAAAGGTGGTAGTGAGCAAATGTGGCCCAAGTGTAGGGAGTGTGGGAGAAGACATGAGGTAAATGTCTAGCCGGTTCTAATGCTTTATTTTGGTTGTGGTAAGATGGATCATAAGATAAGGAATTGTCCTCCAGTTGTTACAAATGAGGGAGATACCTATCGACGGGCTCAACCCTACCCTTCCTCCGGTCCTAGTTGTGGTTGGGAAGAAGATAGGTTCTATACTCTTCAAACTCGAAAAGATCACGAGGGTTCCCCGGATGCGGTAATAGGTAAGTTAAGGTTTTTTAGCTTGTGGTTATGTATTGCTTGATGTTGAGTGTTTCGTTGGATATGGTAAGACTCCATGTATGGAGATTGTGTTTGAAGTATTCCTTGAAATCCTTGTGGAAATTTCTTAAAAGTTTACTTGTATCAATGGTTTAGTTATTGTTAAGACATTTTGGTTATGGTTAGATTGAGGGAGATGGATGTGAAAAGACTAGTGGGGTTTGCTTACAAGGGGGAGATAGTGTGCTTCATGGTTGGTACGTGAGTAGAACTATGTTGATTTTGGAAGAGTTCCTTGTCATGGTTTGGTTGTGAAAGTTCGAAGGAGATGTGATGTCTTAGTATCCCTATCTATTTCCTTTATCTTCGAGTCTAGCTTGAGGTCTTAGCCCTCATGGTTCACTCTTTAGGACTCGTGTGTCTTAGTCATCCTCATGATTCCTCATGCATGCATGCTCATGGAAAATTTGATTTTAAAAAATATGATTTAGTTTAATTGATTGATTTCTTCATGCTTATGTGCATTAGAGTATGAGTTGCATATAAACCTTATGAAAATATTTTTTGAACGTGTTTTAGCTTGGCGTCGATATTCCTACTTGGTTATGTGCATTTTGATGAAGTTGCTTTAGTGATTGGGTTGTTAGTTTCTTTCCTACTCTCTTCGTGCTAGTTTGAGTTCCATTCGAGGATGAATGTTCCCAAGGGGGAGATATTATAACACCTCAGATTCGAGAGAGGCTAGGAAGGGGTTTAGCGGGATTGTCAAGACCCCAAAACTGGACCAGGGGACCCTCTACGGAGCCCTAGATGGGCCGTGAAGGGGACCATAGTCAAGGACCACGAGCGTTAAAAAGGCCCGTGAAGCTTCACACGGACCGTGAAGTCTTCCATGAAGGGTTATCATTAGACTTAGAGTTTAGGGTCAACTTCAAACGATCATATATTTTAGCACAAAACAAATTAGGTGGCCCATGACCTATTAATTTAAAGATCTCCGATTCCTCATTCCAACGCCACCGAGTTTGCCTAATTCCAAGCTTGGAGTAAAATATTATGCTTAAAATAGTAAAGCTTTGTCAGACAGGATTTGTTCACGACGCGTTTGACAGGCCGTGGTGGTCATGACGACCCATTTTTGCTTTCTAGTGAGCCAATTCGGCCGTTTTTAAGTCAGGGGTTTTTGGGTCTTTTCCCAATTATTTTAACTCAATACTATGTCATTTTTTCTTCTATCCAAAGCCCTATATAATGATTCTTAACCCCCAAATCACCCAAACTAAATTCATCTCTAAAATTCTCAAAAGAAGATCAAGCTCTTCCTGTCAAATATTTCTCTCTCTAGAAATTAAAGAAGAAAGCTAGGGTTTGAAGATCAAGCCTCCTAATCCTCCATTTCTTCCAAGCTTTTGGTACCAAGGTATGATAGTTTTCATCCATGGAGCCATTTCCTCCATGGAGTTCCCAAATTCTCTAATTTACAAAGTTAGAATTCTCCAATTTAGTTAGGGTTTTCTTCCATGTCATGGTTCCTTTCAATGCTGATTTATTTGATTGATTTATGAACTTTTATGCATGAATTAAAGTAATTGCATATTTTTAAGTTGATTTCCCATGAACCCATGCATAACCCATGACTTCTAAGCTATGTTGATATAATGTGGGTCTTGAACTATGAAAGATGAATTTATGAAAATATGCATGTCTTCTCTTTATGAAATTTATGTAAATGAATTTGAAGATGCTTTGACTTTGAAGACATGATGAAGCTTATGGATTATTGAAAAGAAAGTATGTTCATGATAGTATGTCTATGACTGAAGAAAGCTTATAGATGGGATTGTCTATATGTTCAATGAAGCTTGATCATATGACATGAATGACATCTAGATTTTCCCTCAATACTTTTTGGGCTATTTTCCTAAATTAGGTCTTGATTAGTATGGTATCCGGATATGCCATCAATGATTAGAGACCACGATTTCAAAACTATTTCTATTAGTATTAGGGACATCTCTAGCATGAAGTGAATGACTATGGGCCTTAAATGGTATTATGAAAGATCATGGACGGTGAAAGGTTTTCTCACGCATTGTCTAAGGAGTTATCCTATGATAAGACAAGTGGCGACTACCCATGTCATTTAAAGATAAGACAAGTCAAGACTTAATAACTACTCCGTGGGATTTATGCTTAGCACCGAGAGGTTATTGAGATGGAAGCTCTTCCGTGTTGAGGTTGGCTTTCTAGTAGCAATCTCCTTATCCCTTACCTATGTTCCTCTATAGGATGATGGTCTAGATAGACATTAGCTAGTGGATCCACTTTAGCTCAACCATGGTCCTACCTTGGCAAGTAGGACAACCCTTTTCGGTGTGGGAGACACCGGAGGATCATGTTATAGCTCACATGGTCTTTATGTCGGTTAAGGCTAATTCCCACAATAATGAACTAAGGTTACTTCAAGAAGTATCTCACATGTGTTCAAAGATGATTTTACTTGCATTGGTCATGATTATGTTTTATGTTTTCTAACCCTTTTATCTTATGTTTTAACTTGGTCTTCGCATATCATGAAAATGTCCGTTTTAGCATTATTTCATACTTTTATGCATGGCTATCATACTTAGTACATTTTTGTACTAACACATACTCTTGCCTACATTTCTTATCCTAAAATGTAGGGTCCGACGATTTCGATTCACACCTCCGTGGCTAGGATCTCTTAGTATTTGAAGATTGAAGACTGGTGAGGCCTCATGTTTCGAGGACCAAGCCTTTATTTCAATATGTATTTTCATTTTAGTTTTCAACTTGATGTATGGGCTACGCCCTGATAAACTCTTATGTACTAGATGGCTTTGAGACGATGTTTAGACTTCCGCTTTTCTCTATAAATTTTTTATATGTTGAAACTGTCTTTTAAATATTTTAAACTCTATGATCTTGTATGATTCATGCTAAGTGGGCCTTTCAGGGTCTTGTACGCCATGTCACGTCCAGGGTGTACTTTTAGGTCGTCTCAGGTGCGGGGTAAACCAACAATGAAATCCATATTCAAGTCTTTCCACTTCCAAGTAGGAATACCGATAACTTGAGACAAACCTCCCCGCTTCTGATGCTCAACTTTCACTTGTTGGCACTTTGGACACTTATTCATAAATTCTTGTATATCCTTCTTCATCCCATTCCACCAATAGATCTCCTGCAAATAACGGTACATCTTGGTGTCTCTCGGGTGAATGGAATATTGAGAACTGTAGGCTTCTGATAAAATCTGTTCTCTCAAGTCATCTACATTGGGAACACACAAACGACCTTGATAAGGAAGCTCACCATCTCCCCCCTTGGGAGAAAGCCTCTACGGACTTTTTAAGCACTGCTTCCTTCAATTCAACCAAAGTCGGATCAAGACCTTGCTTGTCTTTCACATCCACGACAAAAGAAAATTCTAAACCATTTTGAACCACAACACCACCTTTGTGGAGTCTACCAATCGAACACCCATTCAGGCCAATCTATGTACATCTCGAACCAACTCCTTCTTATTATCCTCTACATGAGCAACACTACCCATTGCCAATCGACTAAGAGCATCCGCCACCACATTTGCTTTACTGGTGTGATAGAGAACACTCATATCATAGTCCTTTAGTAACTCAAGCCACCTTCTATGGAGAAGATTTAGATCATTCTGATTAAACACATATTTTAAACTTTTGTAGTCAGTAAAGACATCGACATACACACCATATAAGTAGTGCCTCCAAATATTTAAAGCAAAGACAACCGCCGCTAGTTCTAAATCATAGGTAGGATAGTAATTTCGTGCACCTTAAGTTGCTGTGAGGCATAATCAATGACCTTCCCTTTTTGCATAAGAAGACACCCTTACCCAATTATTGAAGCATCACAATAAACAACAAACCCATCGGTTCCTTCCGGTAAAGTCAACACCGGAGCGGTAGTAAGTCTATCCTTCAATTCATGAAAACTCTTTTCACAAGCTTCCGACCATTAAAATTTGGCTTTCTTTTGGGTCAATGCTGTCAATGGAGAGGCAATCGATGAAAACGCATCCAGAAACCTTCTATAGTAACCGGCTAAACCCAAGAAACTTCTAATATTCAAAGTGGATAGAGGTCTAGCTTAATGCCCTTTCAGGAAACAAAGTGACCAAGAAAAGCCACAGACTTAAACCAAAACTCACATTTACTAAGCTTTGCAAATAGTTGTTGGTCCTTGAGGACTTGCAAGACAATCCTCAAATGATCGGTATGCTCGTCTTCATTCCTTGAACAAATCAATATATCATAAATGAACACAATTACAAACATATCAAGGTATTGCCTAAGCACCGTATTCATCAAATCCATAAAACCGGCCGGAGCATTAGTCTAACCAAAGGACATCATCAAAAACTCATAATGACCATACCAAGTTTGAAAAGCCGTTTTTGGAATATCGTCCCCCTTCACCCTCAATTGGTGATAATTGGACCGGAGGCCAATCTTAGAGAAGTAAGTTTCTCCTTGCAGTTGGTCAAACAAATCATCTATCCTGGGGAGAGGATACTTATTCTTAATGGTAACCTTGTTCTATTGACTGTAATCGATACATATATGAAGTGAACCATCTTTCTTTTGAACAAACAAAACTGGAGCACTACATGGAGAGATACTTGGTCGGATGAAACCCTTATCCAACAAATCTTTCAATTGCTTCTTTAATTTCTTAAGTTCTGCCGGAGCAATTCGGTAAGGAGGAATAGAGATAGGTTGCATATCTAGGAGAAGGACAATACCAAAGTATATTTCCCTTTTGGGATGAATACTGGGTAGATCAACTGGAAACACTTCCAGAAACTCATTTACAATGGGACCGACTCAAGAGTAGGGGTTTCAGAATCTATATCCCTCACTCAAACTAGATAGTATAAGCAACCATTAGAAATCATATTTCTAGCTTTAATACAAGAAACAAACTGATCATTCGGCATAGAATTTCCTCCTTCTCACTCTAAGATAGGATTATTTGGAAAATGAAACTTAACCAGTCTAGTCCTATAATCAACAGAAGCATAACAAGAATGCAACCAATCCATACCAAGAATGACATCAAAATGTAGCATATCTACTAGGTCAACATGAGTGAATCTATGGGGTAAGGAGACATGACAATTTCTATAGACTCTCTCAGCCACAATAGATTAAGCGATAGGAGTAGAGATAGAAAACCGGTCTAACAACACATCCAGAATAATATCAAACCTCATAGCCACATATGGCATCCCAAAAGACAAGGTAGCACCGGGATCAAGAAAAGCGTAAGCATCAAGATGAAAGACTTTCAGCATACCGGTAACCACATCGGGAGATCCCTCTTGCTCACGATGAGTCTGAAGTGCATAGAATCTATTTTGTTTCTGACTTCTACTAGAACCGGATGAGGGATTAGGTTGAGCCCGTCGATGATTATCTCCTTCATTCTTAGAAACTGAGGGACAATCCCTTATCTTGTGATCTGTCTTACCACAACCAAAGCATGCATTAGAACCGGCTAGATATCTACCCTCATGCTTCTTTCAATACTTAGCACAAGTAGGCAATGAAGATCCACTACTATTTTCTCCTTGAGGCCTAGGGTTAGACATCCTATCTTCGTTGAACTTAGGAGGAGAATTGGAGGAACCTTGACCGGAAAACCTTTGCCGAAACTTAGAACGACTATGTTCATCGGACCTTGAATGTGAAATGTCACCATCACTGGGCCTTTCCTTCTTCACCTCCCTAGATCTTTCCTTAAGTTTCTCCTCTTCTATTTGTTGAGAATGAACCATTAGATGAGAAATGCCCATTTTATTGATAAGCATGGCGGTATGACATTCCTTAACCACTTTTTCAAACACACCCAAAACAAACTTACTCATCCTTGCCCTAGGATCGGCAACCATAGTAGGAGCATACCTAGAAAATTGTGTGAACTTCAAAGCATATTCCTTCACACTCATGTTTCCTTGACAAAGGTTGATGAAATCAAGCACCTTTGCCTCCCTCATTTCAAGGGGAAAAAACCTATCAAGGAAAGCAACCTTAAACTTTTCCCAATCGAGAGGTCCCGCATCAACTGCCCTCTGTTTCTTCCATTGGTTTAACCAAACTTGACCAACACCCTTAAGTTGGTAAGCGGCCGATTCTACCTTTTTCACAGGCGTCACTCCCATGATCATCAATACTTTATACACTTCATCAATAAGCTCTTGAGGATCTTTCTCAACCTTGGAACCATGAAACTCTGAGGGATTCATTCTAGTGAAGTCTCTCACCCAAGTTTCCGCCGTACCCATATTTGGGTTCACGGGGAACACAAACTCCCTATAGGCTTGAGTCATCATGTCTTGAGCCAAAACTTGAAAAACATCCCTAAACTCCACATTAGTCACTTGATCGGCCAAAGGATCGACTGGAACTGGAAGAGCTTGAGGATGAGCTTTTTGTTCCACATTCTTGTTCAAATTCCTCCTAACGTATGCTCTTTGAGGGGCCATATCCTGAAAAGCATTGTATAGGGATTGAGAGAAAGAACATATATAGTTACACTCTATCACATGACTTAGAGTAATGAAAGAAGTGGAGTTTCCTAATAATCTTATAGCTTCTTATTCATAAATGTGACACGCTTCACACTCATGAACAAGACTCTACTTGACGTGGCCTATGAGACATCCTAAGTCCTTTCTAAACCTTGTGCTCTAAATACCTAGTTTGTCATGACCCAAAGTATACCCTAGGTGTAACATGGTGCATAGGACTTTGAGAGGCCCTACACAAGCCATTTAGCATGCATAAACAAGATAATAGAAAATCAAGAGATTTTAAAAGACAATTCATATCATAAAGAGTTTTCTCAAAATGAAGCGGAAGTCTATGCAGTCTCAAAGCCATCTATTACATCAAGAGTGATCAGGACATAACCCTGGGATCACATAAAACATCTAAAAAGTAAAGACGAAAAGCAATAAAAGGTCCGGTCCTCAGAACATGAGGACTCACCATTACTCAAGACTACCAAAGTGATCTCTAGCACCCGGGAGGAGGAATCGGAGCGTTGGACCCTACATTTTTAGAAGAACGTAGGAAAGAGTATGCATTAGTACAATAATGTACCAAGTATGATAGAAATGCATAAAAGTTACCAAATCATGCTAAAAGGACATTTTCATGACATGCAAAGGCCAAGTTAAAACATAAGATAAGAGATTAGAAGTATAATAATCATAATCATGGTCAATGCAAGTAAACTCATCTTTGAACACATGTGCGATACTTTTAGAAGTAACCTTAGTTCATCATTATTGTTTTGGGAAATTTTCCTTAACCTAAGTAGAGACCATGTGAGCTATAACATGGAATCCGGTGTCTACCTCACACCGAAAAGAGGTGTCCTCACTTGCCAAGGCAAGAACCATGAACTTCTAGCTTAAGTGGATCCACTAACTATTGTCTATCTAAGACAACCTATGATGGCACATAGTTTATAGGACACGAGTAGTCACCACTTGTCCACTTGTACTAAGCTCTAACACCTCAAATTCAAAAATACAGGAAATTATAGCTTTTCCAGGATTTAGTGCTAGTACCAACAGAGCCACCAATGGCCCGTGGACTGGCAAACAGTCCGTAGGTAGTTTCGTGGATGGCCAGTCTAATTTTTCCAAAAAAATTCAAGTTCCAGTACTTACATACGGTTCACTAGGATGGCCCCTTTTCCTATGCACAAGTCGTAGGTAGGTCTTGTAGGTGACTCCCAAACTTAGAGAAATTCTAGAGTCAAAAGTAGAAACCCACGGCCGAGATGTACGGTCCGTATGTGGACCCACAGATCGTAAATGGGTCCAACGTTGGGAGTCCAAAATTCATGGTTTCTGATCTCACCGATGACAAACCAGGATGGTCCGTGGTCTGACTAACGGACCGTAGGTCGGGTCGTTGGTGAGGTCGACAGTTATTTTTTAAGGGCTTTTGGGTGTTATCCTAATTATTCTAACCCAATACTATGTCGTTTTACCCTCTATTAGGAACCCTATATAAACGTTTTAACCCCCAAAATCTCCTAGTTCAATTCATTCTCTCGAATTCCTAAAACAAGAACAAGTTCATCCTCTCTAATATTTCTCGCTGTAGAAGCTTGAAGAAGAATACTAGGGGTTTGAAGTCAAGTATTCAATTCCACCATTGAATTCAAACTTTTGGCATTAAGGTATGATAGTCTTCATATATGGAGCCCTTTCCTCCATAGAGTTCCTAAATTTCCCAATTTTGAAGTTAGAAATTCCCAATTGAAGTTAGGATTTTCTTTTATGTCATGGGTTCTTTTCAATGTCGATTTACTTGATTGTTTTATGATCTATTATGCATGAATTGTGATAATTTCATGTTTTTAAAGATGAATACCCATGAACCCATGCTTAACCCTTTTCTTCTAGATTTTGATGATTGAAAGTGGGTTTTGAACTATGAAAGGTGAATTATGGAAATATGCATGTTCTCATGAAATTGATGAAATATGATGTAAGTTGCTTTGAGAGTAAAACATAAATATTGATTGTTGTTGTTAATTGTTGTGAAAGAATTTCTCACATAATTACTCAATACATGAATGTGAAAGGTTTTCTCAAATTAAGGATTCTAATATTTGTCACGACCCAAAGTAGACCCTAGGTGTAACATAGCGTATAAAACCCCGAGAGGCCCCATACAAGCTACTTAGAATACATAGAAAAGATAATAGAAATTAAACGAACTAAAAGATCATTTTCACAACATAATTTTTTATAAAACAAAGAGGAAGTCTAACAATGTCTTAAAACCATCTAGTACAAAGAAGTGCTCGGGACGTAACCCGTACATCAAGTTCAAAACTGAAAGGTAAAGACAGAATGAAATAAAGGCTCGGTCCTCGAAACATAAGGACTCACCAATCTTCCAACTTCCACTAAGAGATCCCTAGCCACGAAAATGTGAATTTGGAGCGTTGGACCCTACATTAGGGAGAATGTAGGCAAGAGTATCCGTTAGTACAAAAATGTACCAAGTATGATAGCAATGCATAAAACTTGTGAAATCATGCTAAAAGGACATTTTTGTGATATCCAAGGACCAAGCTAAGCATGAATTAAGAGAGTTAGAAAACGTAAGTCATAAAAACATGATAAATGCAAGCTAACATCTTTAAAAAAATTGTGAGATACTTCTAAAAGTAACTGTAGTTCATTATTGTGGGAAATTTACCTTTAACCGACATAGAGACCATGTGAGCTATAAATATGGAATACAATGTCTACCCCACACCGAAAAGAGGTGTCCTACTTGCCAAGGTAAGACTATGAACTTATAGCTTACGTGGATCGACTAGCTAATGTCTAATTAAGACAACGTCCTATGGTGGCACATAGTTAAGAGATAAAGACATTGCTACTAGAAACCCGACATCTATTAACAGGAGAGCTTCCATCTTGATATCTTCTCGGTGCTAAGAGTAAATCCCATAGAATAGTCATTATTACATACTTGTCTTTATTATCCATGGAAGGGCATGTCATATTGCCAATCCAAGATAAGTCATACATCATATATCGAAAGGTACAACTAAGCAACCAATCCAAGCTACGATTCATTAAAATAACTCCATAAATCTTGATTCAAAGTTTTCAGAAAACCCTTTCAACCCTAAGAATCGTTTATGTGAGAAAGTCGTTTCACAATCATGCTTTCATGTGTATATGAGAAATCCTGTCACAACACAACAACAAAAACATTGATACTTCACTGTCAAAGCATCCTTAAAATATTTACATCGATTTCATAAGAACATGCATAATTTCATAAACTCATCCTTCATAGTTCAAAACCCACATTATATCATCATAACTTGGAAAGCATGGTGTATGAATGGGTTCATGGGTATTCACCTTAAAATCATGGAATATAACTCAATTCATACATAATAGTTCATAAAACAATCAAATAAATCAATATTGAAAGGAACCCATGACATGGAAGAAAACCCTAACTCAATTGGGGATTTCTAACTTTGTAAATTGGAGAATTTAGGAACTCCATGGAGGGAAGGGCTCCATGGATGAAGACTATAAAACCTTAATGCAAAAATCTTGCCTTCAATGGTGAAAATAGAGACTTGACTTGAAACCCTACCCTTCTTCGTCAACGTTCTAGAGAGAGAATTATTTGAGAGGATGACTTGTTCTTCTTTTGAGAATTTGAGAGAATGAATTGATTAGGGTGAGTTAAGGGGGTTAAAACGTTTATATAGGGTTCCTAACAGAGGGTAAAATGACATATTATTGGGTTCGATCTATTAAAAAAATTCCAAGAAGCCCTTTAAAACTAACAGTCGGCCTGCAACGACGGTGGATACCTACGGTCCGTTGGTCAGACCATGGACCGTCCTGGTGAACCGTCGATGGTTTCAGAGACTAGTTTTTTATGCCTTCAAACGACGGGATCCACCTACGATCCGTGGGTCTTGACTTTTGACCGTGAAGTTTCACTAAGTAGGAGATTGGCCTACTAAGCCTACCTACGACTCATGCATTGGACGACGAACCATCCTAGTGAACTGTTGGAAAAGTACTGGAAATTAACATTTTGTAAACTTTGAACTTGACAATTACATAAATGCACATATCCAAGGAGAAAACATTACCCCAAGCTAAAACATGTTCAAAATATCATATCATGAAGTCTATATGCAACTCATCCTCAAATGCACATAAACATGTAGATATCAATCAACTTAACTCATTTTCTAAAAAAATTAAGCTTTTCATGAATATGCATAAATGAGGAAATCATGGGAATATCTAAGACACATGACACCGAAGGAGTAAACCATGAGGAGCTAAATACCTCAAGCTAGAGTAGAGATAGGAGGAAAGAGATAAGGATAACGGGACATCATATTGGCCTCGGCCTCCCAAGTAGCACCTTCAACTAACTAATTCCTCCAAAGAACCTTCACGTAAGCAACTTCTTTATTTCTCAACTTCTTGACTTGCCGGTCTAAAATCTTGAAACTTCCTCATAAGAAAGACTTTCCTTAACTCCCAAACCATCTAAGAGAACTATAGATGTCGAATCTAGAACATATTTCCTTAACAAGGAGACATGGAAAACTGGATGCACCGATGCCAAATCATTAGGCAAATCAAGTTCATAAGCAACCTTACCAACACGCCTCAAAATATGATATGGGCCCACATAACAGGGACTAAGCTTCCCTTTCTTCCCAAATCTCATTACACCCTTCATGGGTGAAATTTTCAAGTGGACCCAATCATTAATATCGAACTCAAGGTCTCTCCTTCTAATATCGGCATAGGACTTTTGTCGACTTTGAGCCATTTTCAACCTTTCTCTAATTATCCGAACTTTCTCCATAGACTCATGTACCAATTCGGGGCCTATCAAGGTGATTTCACCCACTTCAAACCAAACCATAAGATATCTACATCTCCTATAATATAGAGCCTCAAATGGAGCCGTACTAATGCTTGAATGATAGCTATTGTTATTTGCAAAATCAATCAAAGGCAAGTGATCATTCCAATTACCCTTGAAGTCAATTAAACATTCTCTCATCATATCTTCCAAAGTTTGGATAGTACGCTCTGCTTTCCTATCGGTTTGCAGATGAAAGGTTGTACTAAGCTTAACACGAGTACCAAGACTCTTTTGGAAAGATTTCCAAAACTGAGAAGTGTATTGGGTACCCCTATCGGAGATAATGGACAAGGGCACTCCATGCAACCTAACCATTTCTCTCAGGTACAACTTAGCATAGTCCTCCGCCGAATAAAGAACTTTGATGAGATTGAAATGAGCCAATTTTTCATTCGATCCACTATAACCCAAATCGAATCAGGTTGTCACCAGGTTCGTGGTAAACCAACAATGAAGTCCATATTTAGATCTTCCCTCTTCCTAGTAGGAATGATAATATCTTGGGATAAACCTCCCGGATTTTGATGCTCAACTTTCATTGTTAACAATTAGGACACTTAGCCACAAATTCCGCAATATCCTTCTTCACGCCATTCCACCAATAGACCTCCCACAAGTCATGGTACATCTTTATGTCTCCCGGGTGAATGGAATATCGAGATTTATGGGCCTCTGATAAGATTTTCCCTATCGAGTCATCGACATTAGAAACACACAAATGACCTTGATATCTAAGTATCCCATCTCCCTCTTGGGAGAAAGCCTCTACAGACTTTTTAAGCACCGCTTCCTTCAATTCAACCAAAGTTGGATTAAGACCTTGCTTGGCTTTCACATCATCCACAAAAGATGATTTTGAATCATTATGAACCATAAGACCATTCTTAGTAGAGTCAACTAATCGAACACCCAATCGGGCCAATCTGTGAACATTTCGAACCAAATCCTTATTATCTTCTTCAATATGAGTAACACTACCCATTGATACCTGACTAAGAGAATCAATCACCACATTTACCTTACCGGGGTGATAGAGAACACTCATGTCATAATCCTTTAGTAACTCATACCACTTTTTTGGCGAAGACTTAGATCTTTCTTTTTAAACACATATTGCAAACTCTTGTGGTTGGTAAAGACATCTAAATGAACACCATACAAATAATGCCTCCAAATCTTAAGAGCAAAAACAACAGCCGCTAGTTCAAGATCATGGGTAGGATATTTCTTTTCATGAATCTTAAGTTGCCTTGAAGCATAGGCAATGACTTTCACATTTTGTATAAGGACACATCCTAACCAGTTCTTGAGGTATCATAATAAACAACAAAACCATAAGTCCCTTCTAGTAAAGTCAATACAGGAGCAGAAGTAAGTGTATTTTTCAATTCTTGAAAGCTCCTCTCACATGTGTCTGACCATATGAACTTAACCTTCTTTTGATTTAATGCTGTCAATGGAGAGGCAATCGAAGAAAACCCTTCAACAAACCTTCTATAGTAACCGGCTAAAACCAAGAAACTTCTAATATCTGAAGGGGATAGAGGTCTAGGCCAACTCTTAACCACACCCCTCTACTTCGGATCTACCTCAATACCCTTACTAGAAACAATATGACTAAGAAAAGCCATAGACCTTAACCAAAACTCATATTTACTAAACTTTGCAAAGAGTTGTTGGTCCTTTAATACTTGCAACACAATCGTCAAATGATCAGTATGCTCATCTTCACTCCTTGAGTAGATCAATATATCATCAATGAACACAATCACAAAGATATCAAGGTATTGTGAAAACACCCTATTCATCAAATCCATAAGTGCGGCCGGAGCATCAGTCAAACTAAATGACATCACAAAAAATTCATAGTGACCATATCGAGTTTGAAAAACCCTCTTTGGAATGGCATCTTCCCTCACCCTTAATTGGTGATAACCCGACCGAAGGTCAATCATAGAGAAGTAACTTGCTCCTTGAATTTGGTCAAACCAATCATCCATCCTCGGGAGAGGATACTTATTCTTAATGGTAACCTTCTTCAATTCCCTGTAGTTGATACATATACGAAGCAAACCATCTTTCTTTCTAGCATACAAACGTAGAGCACCCCACAGAGAGATACTCAGTCGAATGAAACTCTTATCCAACAAATCCTTCAATTGCCCTTTCAATTCCTTGAGTCCTGCCGGAGCCATTTGGTAAAGAGGAATAGTGATAGGTTGCGTATCTGGGAGAAGGTCAACACCGAAGTTTATTTCCCTTTCGTGAGGAACACCGGGTAAGTCATCAGGAAAAAAATTTGAAAACTCATTTACAATAGAAACTGAATCAAGAGTAGGGGTCTAAGAATCTATATTTCATTTGTTTCCCTTTTCTTTAATGGGGGAAGCAATGAAGTGGCTGACCAAATTACCAAGGAAATCAATCCCTTCTTGGGAGGAGCTCATTGATTCATTTTATGAAAGGTTTTTCCCTCCTTCGAAGATGGTCAAGTTGAGGGATAATATTCAGAACTTCAAGCGAGTTAATGGCGAACCTATCCATGAGACATGGTTAAGGTTCCAAAAATTATTTCTCCAATGCCCAACTCATGGGCTATAGGATAATGTGTTGTTGCAATATTTTATGGGAGCCTCAACACAGTCAACAAAGGTGTGTTGAACCAGCTAATTTGAGGAGAAATCATGCAACAACCGTTTGACATGGCATCTACCCTTCTTGATGAGATGACAAAAAATAATCGCGCTCGGTACACTACAGAAGATCAGGTGTCTCCTTTGAACTTTGGGCTGACAAAGGAACAAATGAAAAAAACCAAGAGCGAGATGAAAACATGGCCAAACTGATGACCCAAATGGACGTATTATCAAAACATGTCATGGGAAGCGGCTACAAAGCTGTAAATGCAGTCAAAATTAATAGTGGTATAGACCCTGATGAATCAAATTATGAGGCCATGTACAATGAAGAAGTGCATTTCTTGTCAAACCAAGCGGGGGGTTCTCGTCTGAACTATCCAAGATCAGGCAAAAATCAAGGTTGGAATAGAGATCGAGACCGCAAATGGCGTGAACGTTGTGCAAATTGGAGGGATCAGGATGGCGACAAAGATCACTATGTGCCTCCCCAAGAGCGTCAAAAACTAAAAGAGCCCAGGGCTGATCCTGAAAACTTTCACACCGAAGATATGCTTGCTTGTATTCTAAATAAAGTGGAAGGATCAGACAAGGTGCTAAAGGAAATAAAAGATGACGTCTCTTCTCTTAATGAAATGGTTACATCACACTCGGTGTCTATTAAGAAGTTGGAAACACAGATGGGTCAGATCTAGGCTAATTTAAATCCAAGGCGTAAATGGGGTCTACCAAGTGATACCATGGTTAACCCAAATAATGAAGCTTGAAAGTATGTCTTCGTTATGCCACGACGTTAAATAAGGCACTTTTTGGGAGAAAACCCAAGTTTTAGTTTATGTTATTTGAATAACGGTTGTTGGATGTGCAGGTTTAAAATTTGACGTTTGGGAGAAATAGGCAATTGGGTGAGCTCAGACCCACTTGACGAATCGTCGAGTGGTTCTGCGAGCCCGATGTGGATCACCTTTTTAACCAACCAAATGGTTAAAATTCTAGTAACTTTCACAGACATCATTACATTTGGTGCATCGCCGAGTGGATCAGTGACATAAGTTCCCATCGCCGAATGAGGCGCGAACTAAAGTGTCAAAAGGCTTCCAACCGTTTTAAAAGCTAAACCTCTCCTTATTTTGAAATGTTTTCTTCTTGCACTATCTCAACTTTATTTTAGATCTTAGTTTTACTAAATTTTTGCGTGGGTATTGCTGTGTGTTTGGAATCCATTACGTTTCTCGTCTTTGTTTTTTCCCTCATCGTTCATTCGTCTACTTTTAAGATTGGTAATCTGGATAAAATTTGATTTCATGTCTTATTCTGAGCATGCCTATGTGTATTTGTTGAATCTATTGTGTGTTTTTAGATGCCTAAGTGATTTTGAATATTGTTTGTTAATCAAGATTATTAGATATCATGTTTAGCCTACCGTGATTTGAATTCCATTTTTAAATTGCTTAAAATTGCCAGTTTGCAGGTGTGTGATGGACTTTGTGTGGGTGAAGTCTGAGTAACCTGAATTGATCTAAAAAACTTTAATTTGACCAATGATAGATCGGATGATGTCGTTCTTAAGGGCAAAGGCGTTGTTTGGTCAAATCTAGCTAATTTAGGAGAAATCTGAGTACCCCAGGGTGAGTAATGATATGGGCTAGGAATGAATTGCATAAAATGGAGTTTTAATTTGGTTATCATTGGTTGCGCGTTGAGAATTCGGGGTCAGGGTACAAATCTGGCACGAGAGGCCATTTGACAAGCTTAGTCGAGCTCGCCGAATGACTCGGTGGTTCGCCAACTGAATCCTTTCATCGCCCATTTACCATGAAATATAGCTGTTAGGTTCTGTGACATTCGACGATACGCATGTGCTCACCGAGTTTACTCAGTGACTCACCGAATACCTTTGATATCACCCTTTTTGCAAACCAGTTGTTGGAAATTATTCTATGATATTCAGTGAGCTACCCTCGTCTCGCCGATCAAGTTCGGTGCTTCACCGAACGACCTTGTACATCACCGATTTGTGCTGAATTTCTTATATTTTTGCTCTGTGATTTTTGGTGAGCCATATAAGGCTCGCCGACTGAACTTGGTGATTTGTTGAGTTGATCGGCGAGTTTTCCTGCAGTTTTGAATCTTGATACTTCATTAACCCTTTGCAACCGCATTTGTTTGATTTGTGTTGTTTTGACAGATATGAGCAGACCAAAGGTTCCAGTCAAGGGTCCCCAATAATGAAAAAGGGCCAAAGGAGTAGTTATTGCTACGGAGGTTGCACCTCCAAGATAAACGAGACCAAAACTTCCTTCAACAAGGGGAAAGGTACTGAAAATGGCAAACAACTTACGAAGCCAAGTTCAAGTAGTTCCAGCTCCAATAGCATGCGTTTCTACTCCAGCCACCTCATTACATCTAAGTCTGAAAGTGAGGAAGACGCTGGGTCCAGGACTCTAGTCTATGAGTCCGAACCAGCTGATGACCAAACCCTCAAGCGGTGACATGGTGAATTGCGCTTCAAAGCGCTGCATGAATCGACGAGACTCTCGACACTCCTAACACCTCCACCACCTCCAGTACAGGCAGCAGAGCAGACACATCAAGTGCCCCTAGCCCAAGCACGTCCTCCGCGATTGGTGAACAGGCTGAAGGTTGTAGGTTTGAGAACAATTCTGGAAGAGAAGAGGTTGTCCACCGATGGTGTTGTGGACCGATATCCGTCAGTGTAGGATACAATCCATTTCTACAAGTGTGAGCGTTTCACAATACCCCGAGGCCCGTATATACCTTCTTGGGTCCGGGAATTCTATGAAGGTTATGGGAAATTAATCCCAAAAGGCAAAAAGAAGGCAGTTCTTTAGCATCAGTTGATTGTGTTGTGGTGCGTGGTAAGAAGGTGAAGTGTAACAGCACTGACATAAATGAAGTGTTGGGTTCCACAGTTCAGACAATCTATTTCTTGGCTGATAAGATCCAGAAGAAGACTCTTGACGATCTTAAGGGGGTGGTTGGCCCCCTTGATCTTCTATATTACACCTTCGTGGATTGAGCCTGGGGTCCAGATTGAGAAAAAAGACCTGAACGTCGCTGCTAGATACTGGTTCGGGTTCATCAGCAACACACTCATGCCCTCCCAAAATGAGTCTATCCTCCATCACCCAAAGGCAACCCTGTTGGGGTGTATTATTGACCAAGACAGATTGAACATTGGGTTGATTATTGAGAAGGAGATGGCCATGAGGGCCAAGCAAAGCAAAACCTCTCTACCATTCCCGGTGCTTATCACGGAGCTGTGCCGATGAGATAAAGTGTCATTC
This sequence comes from Solanum etuberosum, assembly GCA_029582245.1. Classification (NCBI taxonomy): domain Eukaryota; kingdom Viridiplantae; phylum Streptophyta; class Magnoliopsida; order Solanales; family Solanaceae; genus Solanum; species Solanum etuberosum. Next base: position 23,723 of record JAJONR010003609.1, on the reverse strand, counting down.
GTGGCAAAGGTGGATGTGGAAGTGACCCCCACTTCCTCTACTAACATCTGAAGGATCAAGGCAGAATATACTATAGATGAGTTGAGTGGAGGAGGACAACCTCGGTGGACACATCCCCGGCTATCGATTTAGAGACTTTGAAGACATACACTACTCCTTCCGCTCAGGTTGGTGAGCCATCAGGTACACCTATCTTTTCCACTCCTACTACTTCTGCTGCTGCTGATGTATCTCATCCCATATTGACACAGGCCATGCTGTATGAAATGGGCCATCTAGCCTATTTGGTTAATATGCGTGCCTTTCGGGTTGAGGCAGCCGTCTCGGGGTTGATTGAGTGGGCCATTGCTGCTACCCTTGCCCCCATCCGAGATGAGTTACGAGAGTAGAAAGAGTTGATTACTATTTATGGACTAGCATTGGACGCCCTCACCGTGCGAGTTGAGGTATGTGAGCAGGGAGGTCGATAGTCGGAGGATGTGATAGCCTTGAAGGCTGATGTTTCTGGGTTGAGGCGTTATGTCGATGAGCTCAAATACACTGATATTTTTATGTTATGGGGGTGGAGTTGAGATCTCTGAGGGTCCTAGTTTAGAGATACAAGCTGTTTCCAAGATCCTTACGGCTACCGTGCCTGGAGATACTGTTGCAGAGGATGAGTCGAACACTCCCGAGACAAATGATGAGGAGCTTGAGACAAATGATATTGCAGTACATGATGAGCTTGAGGACTTGGAGGGTGCGATAGTACAGATGGTGATAGAGGCTTTGCGGCATGACACATCGATGAAAGGGTCGAGCAGAGTGATAGATGAGGAGGGAACTGATGCCCAGATTGAGAGAGCCCCAGACACACAGCATTCGCCTCAGGATTAGCTCGACAGGGGGATCTGGACTCTCTGCCTGTGTTTTTTTATTTTCTTCAGCGACATTTATGCAAGTTTACATTGAGGACACTATTTTGTATTTTTGGTGGGGTGTGGGTATCTTCATACCTATCCCCTTGGGGCTGTAGTTAATTTATTTTGGATGATTGTTTTACTACTTTTGGCTGTATCCAAAACTTCTTGTTTATTATGGCAAAAATTGTGAATGTTGGTTTTTGATCCCATTGATCCATCTCCCGATTTCTTGATTTGTGAATGTTGTGCATGTTCTCTTGCATATTTGAGTATCAGTTGCGATCAATACAAATGACTTGAATAGTGCTCTTGATTGAACAATATGTTTTTGCAAGTCCAGTGAGGCAAATTTGAGTTTCATAAGTCATGTGTGAAATCTTAGCATCTCATTGTGACTAGTTAATTATTGAAGTGAGTCTTGTAATCATCCTTGCACGTAAGCTTAACTTGAAGAGTCACAATCGATGATTGTGTTGAATGCCTTGTGTGGTGAGGTTTTCTTTAAATATCTGCTTGGTGATACCTAACTTGCCCGGTTGGTCCAATCGACTAGGATTGGTGAATGAAACAAATGATCTTAGGCTCAAATTTTTTAGAGTGAACCAAATTGTTATTATACCTCTTTGTGACCGCCTTGTGAGAGTGTGAACCTATCTTGGCACCATTTGAGCCTAACCTTTTCTTTTTATGAAACATGGACACATTTAGCCTTTTTCCTCCCCACCTAAAACCTTCATGAAGCCTTAGTCCATTTGAATAGCCAACTTAGGCTAAAAGTCTAAGTTAGGGGTGTGTTGAAAAATGAGGAAAGAAATTGAGCAAGAAGTTTGTGAAATTAACCCTTGAAGAATTGTGTTGAAAAATATGGAACCCCTACATTTAAAAAAAAGAGGAGAAAGAAAGGAAAGAAAAAAAAAGATTGAAAAAGAATTTTGCAATTTGCGCATTGGTGTAAAGAAAAGGGTTATCCATTGAACCATACAAAAAAATTTGTGCTTGAAAATACCTAGGGTGGATTGTGAAGATGAAAAGAGTGAAAGAAAAGGTAGAAATGAAATGCAAGTCATACTTCATGAAGGTAGAAGTCACTAAGACAAAATGATCATACCTTTACCTCCAGCCCTGTTACAAGCCTTGAAAGACATTGGTGATCTTGCATAAGCCGAATGATATGTTTATCGGAAAATACGGACAAGCTTATGGGCAAAATCATGCACATGTTTATCATTGAGAGTGTGAGAGTTGATTTTGATTTCCTAAATTATAATCTTTGATGGTCTTTGTGAGAGCATGGAATCATTCTTGATGTGAGGGCATTCAAATACTCTTGTTGAAATTGACTTTGCATTAAAAGTAAGCATTGTGAGCTTGACCTCTGTTTGATTATAGCTAGTCACGGTTTAAAACTTCTAGTGCACAATTGAACATTGCATAGGTATATTGAACCTCGTGTGCATTCATGTTGAGTCTCAAGTAGCACTATTTGTAGACATCCTTGTTGACCTGATTGATCTTGTATTTTACTTGAGGACAAGCAAAGGTTTAAGTTGGGGGTATTGATGATTCAGGGATTTCGACTAATTTAGGGCTTAATATTCAAAGATTTAATGTCCTCAATGCCTATTTTATGCTCATAACTGATGTTTAAATGTTAATATGCAACAATGAAGGCTAGAGAGTGAGGCAAGGACATTAGGTTGAAAATAGGAGTGAAAAAGCTGAAAAAGTTGAAGAAAAGAAAAGCTGGTACTCGCCAAAGCCACTCGGCGAGTTGCCGAGTGGACCTTCAGCTCGTTGCCGAGTTGACCTTCAGCGCGCCTAAAGTTTCAGCATACCAGCCCATGGACAAACCCTACTTAGCGAGTAGACAAGTGACTCGGCGACACGCCGAAGAGATCGGCGATGCCGATCCTGATTTTCGAAAGTCACAGAAAGAATTGGTGAAAAGCCACGCCAAAAAGGTGAGAAGAGGAGCACTCGGCACATCACCGACCAGTTCAGTGAGCCCGACTTACTTCACTGAGTTGACTCCATGCTGAAATTCTCAGAATGTATAAATGCAATATTGAAAGGAAGAGAAGGAGGTCCCACATTGTTCACTTCTTGGTTTTTTAGTTTTTACATTCTAGAACATTGTTCTTACATTTTTTAGTAGAGATTTAGAGATTGTGAGATTTTTAGCTTAAATTTCAGCATTTGGGAATTGCAGATCGTTTTCAAATCAGATGGAAAACTTTGTTGGTAACGATTTCTTCTTTTTCACTATTCTTGGCTAAAAGCCCCATTCTTGGGGGTGTGATTATGTAGTTGAATGCTCTAATTAGCTAATGAGTGTTGTTAGTTACTGATTTTATTGTTGTTTTGAAGTGGGTTCAATTAATTGTTCTTGTTTTAATTGATGAATTGTAGTTGCAAATGCAATTCTAGGTTAGTACTCTATACTTGCTTGAAAAAGAGGTATTAGAGTCAAACTATTAGTTGATGATTATATTGATTGCATCTTTAAGAATCTATCTTGAGAAAGTGGGTTTTATTGCATTCTTACAAATTTAGCTTGAAAACGTGAATTAATTAAGGAATTGGGTTGGTCGATTGTGTTTTGCTTGTTGAGGTTCGAAAGAAGTCACTTGATTCGCAATAGTTGATTGAGAAATGGCTATTGCACTCAAAACCTAGCCTACCCACCAAAATTCAACACATCTGAGTAACTAGTAATCGCCCATTACATGAAATTAGCATTCAACTTATCACACTCTCAATGAACTCTCTCTATTTGTTGATTTCGCGTTTTAGTAGTCGTAAATTGGTTACCCAAATCCCTCCATTTGATATTGATCATTAAAATTTTGTGATTTACTTTAATGTTGCAAAACCTCTACTTCTACAAACGATTAGGACACAATTTTACTTCTTAATCAAATTCTCTACCTAATCACTCCTTGTGGGATCAACCCCAACTCTTAGTTGGATTTATACTTGTTAGCGACTACCTACACTTAGAATTGGATAAAGTGTAGTTGAGCGTTATCACTACTTATGATTTTTCTTTTCGCTTTATATACTAGTACATTTTTATTTGTACTGACGTCCCATTGCCTGGGGACACTGCTTTGTGTTTCATGCTAGCAGGTTCAGGCAGGGATTCTGATCGACCCACCCGCTAGGATCCGAGTTCAACTGTGAGTTGGTAAGCTCCATCTTATCCTGGGGCTATTAGAGGATGTTTACTTTTGTTGTACAATTTATGTATATTTGGGGCCTTGTCCCGACATTTCTTATGTCACTCGTAGAGGCTATTGTGGACACAGTATTCTGGGTTTTCTTTTGTAAGTTTCAATATCCAGCCTATAAACTTGGCATGTACCTATATATGTGTGTAAGTAGGTATGTCTTCAGTTGCGGCCTCGTCGGCTAGCTAGTACATCTTTATTTTTTTGGCTTGTCTACCATTGTTTGTATGGGTTATTGTCATACAGGTCATAACCTTCATGGTCCAGGCTTCACATTTCAGATGTTGTGCTGCCTGATCTTTTTGTCTCATAATTTGGTTAGCTAGTACATTTCAGTGGCTAACTCGATAAACTAGGTTATCGAAAGCCAGTTACGCCTCCCTATTTTGGGGCGTGACAAGATGAATGTTTGAAAGAATGGCCAAAATATTAAAAGAACTATAAACTCCATATTGTTAATTGGCTAACAAGAAGGGCAGATCGCCCAATGAGCTTGACCTCGCCCAAATGGGCAGTGCATAAAAAATGAATTTATTGAGGCAGGTTGGTGAACATATAGAGAAATCGCAATGCGCTGAATGAGAAAGGCGAGCATGGTGACCATCGCCAAAGACCACAGTATAAGGAGAAAAATTGAAGGCAAAAAATGTGGTACTCAATAATTCACCGAATATGAAAGGTAGACTCGCACGAGCTCGCTGATTGAGGTTCAAACACCTTAAGTCTAGAGCAAGAGAGAGGCGAGCTGAGGAGAAGTTGGTGATCCACTTAGTGTAATCGGCGAGCCCGATTAATATCACCAAATGGGTCACCCATTGAGTTTTGGGATAAATTTTGTGAAAATTATAAATAGTCCGAAAGAAAGAGCAAAAGAGAGTTTGTAAAAAGAGTTGAATATTTTGATAGTTGTGAACCATAGTTAGAGAGAGAAAAACTTTACCTTTTGAAGAACAATTTCTACTTTTTGGGATTTCTCAACTTTGTTCTTGAGATTGATAAATTGAACTTGCATTCAAAGTGGGTTTCTTCTAATAGTTTAATTTCATGTTACCCATAGATTTATTCAAGAAATGTATAATATCTTTACTCTTTATGATGGGTGGCTAAAACCCCAAGATCTAGGGGTGTAATTATGGGGTTGGGTGTTGATTTAATATAGTGAGTAATGTGTTATGCTCTGTTTTGATGTTGTTCATACATGGATTTGGGATAATTAGCATGGGGTTAACTTATCGTTTAAGGTTGCAAACTTAATCCCTAGTTATGATCTTTGATTGATGCTCGAAAGAGATTGATTGGAGTAGGTAATTAGTGTGATAAGTGAAATTTATGTTTGATGTCTATAACTTACTTGAAAATAGAGGCTATAGGCCGGATCTATTTTCCCTATTGCTACATCTGTCATGCCTCGAGGCTACCCCCTTGACGTAACCAGGACCTAGGATCACGAGTGACCCCAAGCTAACCCTGTGTCTGGCATATATCAAGCATACTGAGAATAACTGAATAAGACATGTACTATGCTGAAGCTAAAACAATGGATAACTGAAAGTGGGGAATACGCAACTGGTCTGAAGGTATAAAACATACTAAGAGTTTAATAACAACTGCAAGATTAAACTTAATAATTCGAGCTGATTCTACTACTATGTCTGAAAAGCCTCTAATTGAGTTGAGTTGTTGGGACATGCCCCCCAGCTAACTCTAACAAAACTGAAAACTGAAAGTAAGGACTACAATGAAAGCATGTCTATTGTCCTCGGAATATGAGGACTCACCAGTGAAGCTGCTCAATGCGGATCGAGAATCGATCTAAGCGTGATCTGGATGATGAGTACCTGAACCTACATCATGAAAAGATGTAGCGCAGAGTATGCGTCAGTACTTGCAAAGTACTGAGCATGCAGGATATAAATACTAAGATGAACAAATATATATAAGCTGAACAAAGCATAACTGAGCAATGACATAAACTGAACAAGAATGTAAATACTGAAACATAATTGAAAAGCTAAGCTGAATGCAATGACCAAGTACTAATCATGAAAATAACATGCTGAACTGAATGCTGAAGTATATACTGAAAACCTGGTCAAATGCACTGTGAGTTTGACTATGGGAGCTACTATTAACCGACATAAAACCACGTGAGCTAAACGTGGAGTCCGATGTATACGCCCCATCGAGAGGACCCAATATACCTTGCCAGGGGTATAAAGGCATGACTGGCGTGGTCACTAAATTTGATGCCCAACACAGGGGACTTATAATCCTACGGGGGCACGTAGTTCTCAGACTATGAGGGTACGCTGAACCCTAGTCCAACTCGGTGCTAAGTCTACTCCCAACTGAATATGTATATGAAACAAATGTAACTGAAATGCTAAATTATTGAATAGCTCAAAATACTGATATGCAATCTGAGAATGCAACATTTATGTACGGATAATGTGACATTCAAAATCTGAAGCATGATTATCTGTTTAACTGACCTAGCAAGTGTAATTCATGAACTAAGAGAATCTACACAAACTATGGTTCTGAGTTTCATACAAGGAATTAAGCAAACTTTCAAAGAAAACGTGTTATTTCAATTAAGGATACTACAATAGATAAATCACAGTAAATATCCAAAGTTTTAGAAACTCTAGGTCTAAACAAGATATGGAGAATCAAGGAACTAACTGAATTCTAAGGACCTAGTGGATGAACGGAACCCACTAGTGAAATCCCACATACCTGGTGACAAAATCTACAGAGAAATGCTTTGATTTCGGTGCTGAAACTTGAAGCAAACCCTCTGATTGTTCTTGGGAAACTGGCACCTGTTTCTTCTCCTTTTTGCTCTAAGTTTGGATGATTTTTGATGAATAAAGGTTTTGGTTAGGTTCTGACTAAATTATTAGGCTTAAACTGAGTAAAACGACGTAGTTTAGGTATTAAATGACGTAGTTTAGATGCCCAATGCATAGGGTAAAAAACCAAAATGACACTGACTTAAAAGCTGACGGAGGCCAACCACGGGGCCACTCACGGATAGTGAACGGGACCACGGCCCGTCAAGTGGGTCGTGGTTGCTGGCCAGAGCTTACTGGTTCTTGGTACCCCAGACCACGGTCCACTTCACGGACCATGTGAAGGACCACGGACCGTGAAGGCCCCCGTGGTTCATCACTTGGGGGCTGGGGTCTATTGGTTCTGGACGACGGACCCATCCATGACCCGTCATTGGGACCACGGCCCGTGGTGGGCTTCGTGGTTCTCCACGCTAGCTGAGTATGAATCCATGAGTAGTTCAACGGACCGTGGTCCCTTTCACGGTCCGTGAACCCCGCCGTGGTTCACCCAATTTTTCTGTTGTTCAAGTCTGAGTCTGATTTCTGAGGTGTTACAATATCTCCCCCTTGGGAACATTCGTCCTCGAATGAAGTTTAAACCAGCTGAGTATGGAGGGATGAAGCTGCACTCCCTACTACTAAGTACTAGTAACTGATATCTAATTGAACCGAGTTCCGAGAACATGCAAATATGTTGAAATGCATGAACAACTGAAAGAACAACATGCTGAGACTGAATTTATGCAAGAGTAAACTAAGAGACTGGAGAGGAACTATTACCTTAAGCTGGAAAAAAATCGGAAGGAAAGAGGTGAGGATACTTGGCCTTCATGGCTGCTTCTGCTTCCCAAGTAGCTCCCTCTACGGACCGACTCTTCCATAAAATCTTCACTGAAGCGACTTCTTTATTTCTCAACCTACGAACCTGACGGTCAAGAATTTCAACTGGCACTTCTTCATAGGTGAGACTATCTTTCACAGCCACACTCTCTAATGGTACTATTGATGCCGGATCACCAACACACTTCTTCAACAAGGAAATGTGAAAGACTGGATGAACCGCTGCTAGTTCTGCTGGAAAATCTAACTCATAAGCCATATTACCAACCCTTTTCATGATTCTGTAAGGACCTACATATCTAGGACTGAGCTTCCTTTCTTTCTGAATCTCATCACCCCTTTCATAGGTGACACCTTCTGGAAAACCCAATCATCGATTTCAAACTCTAAGTCCCTTCTCCTCACATCTGCATATGACTTTTTTTGATGACTCTGGGCCGTCTTTAGCCTATCTCTGATGAGTTGAACTTTTTCCATAGTCTCATGAACTGAATCTGGCCCTATCAAGGCTGCTTCACCTACTTCAAACCAACCTACCGGGGACCTGCATCTACGCCCATATAGTGCCTCATACGAGGTCATCTGAATACTGGAATGAAAGCTATTATTATAGGCGAACTTTATGAGAGGTAGGTGATCATCCCAACTACCCTTGAAATTGATCACGCAAGCTCTCAACATGTCCTCTAAGGTCTGAATGGTACACTCTGCCTGACCATCCGTTGGTGGATGAAATGCCGTACTGAGATTTACCTGAGTACCAAGACCTTTCTTAAACGATTTCCAGAAATGACAGGTAAACTGAGGACCTCTATCTGAGATGATAGACAAGGGAATCCCATACAACCTGACTATCTCATTGATGTAGAGTCTGGCGTAGTCCTCCGCTGCATCTGTAGTCTTGACCTCCAAAATGTGAGCGGACTTAGTAACTCTGTCCACTATTACCCAAATGGTTTCATGCTGTCTGCGAGTACGAGGTAAACCCATAATGAAGTCCATGTTTATCACTTCCCACTTGTATGTAGGAATGTTAATCTGCCGAGTCATACCTCCTGGTTACTGATGTTCTACCTTAACCTGTTGACAATTAGGATACTTAGCCACAAAATCTGCTATGTCCCTCTTCATACCGTTCCACCAAAAGACTTCCCGTAAATCATGGTATATCTTAGTGGCACTTGGATGAATGGAGTACCTGGAGTTATGAGCTTCTGTAATGATCTCCTGCCTCAACTCACCCACATTAGGAACACATAAGCGACCCTGGTAACGAAGCACACCATCTCCCTCTTGGGAGAAAACCTCAACTTTCTGCTGATGAACTGCACCTTTCAACTGAAGTAATTTAGAATCACTATCTTTTTTTTCCTTAACCTCCGCTACCAATGAAGATTCTGACCCATTTTGAACTATCACACCACCATCTGATGTGTCCGTAAGGAAAATTCCTAAGCGAGTAAGTCGGTGAACATCTTTGGCTAGCTATTTCCTTTCTTCCTCAACATGTGCTACACTACCCATAGACAGTCTGATGAGAGCATCAACAACTACATTGGCCTTACTAGGATGGTAAAACACTTTCATGTCATAGTCCTTGAGGATTTCAAGCCATCTCCTCTGAATAAGATTTAACTCTTTGTGGGTGAACACATACTAGAGGCTCTTATGGCCTATGAACACATCAACATGAACACTATACAAGTAATGTCTCCAAATCTTTAGGGAAAATACTACAGCTGCAAGCTCGAGGTCATGAGTCGGGTAGTTCTTCTCGTGGACCTTAAGCTGTCTAGAAGCATAAGGTATGACCTTACCTCGTTGCATCAACACATAATCTAGGTCGACCCTGAATGCATCGCAATAAATCACATAACCATCTGAACCATCTCGTAGAGTCAAGACAGGGGCGGTAGTCAACCTAGTCTCTAGTTCTGAGAAAATTTTCTCACACTTATCTGACCACTGGAATTTGACCTTTTTCTAAGTCAACTTGGTCAATGGGGAAGCTATGGATGAAAATCCTTCAATTAATCTCCTGTAATAACTGGCCAAACCCAAGAAACTTTTGATATCTGTTGTAGAGGTGGGTCTGGGCCAGTGTTTCACTGCCTCAATTTTCTGAGAATCAACTCAGATCCATTCGCTAGATACCACATGACAAAGGAAAATGACCAACTGTAACCAGAATTCACATTTGCTGAACTTAGCGAATAACTGGCGATCTTTGAGAGTTTGCAAAACAACTCTCAAGTGAGTCGCATGCTCCTCCTCACTCCGAGAATAAATGAGGATATCATCGATAAAGACGATGACGAACAAGTCTAAATACTGTTTGAACACCCTGTTCATTAAGTCCATGAAAGCTGCAGGAGCATTTGTTAGTCCAAAGAACATAACTACAAATTCATAGTGACCATACCGAGTCCTGAAGGCTGTCTTCGGAATGTCACTATCTCTGACTCTAGGCTGATAATAGCCGGATCTGAGGTATATCTTAGAAAAGAAACTAGCAACCTGAAGTTCGTCGAACAGGTCATCAATCCTGGGGATGGGATACTTATTCTTGATGGTGACTTTGTTTAACTGACGATAGTCAATGCACATTCTGAGAGAACCATCTTTCCTTTTTCACGAACAACACTGGAGCACCCCATGGAGAGATACTAGGTCTGATGAAGCCCTTATCTAGAAGGTCCTTCAACTTCTCTTTCAATTCCTTAAGCTCGGTTGAAGCCATTCTGTAAAGAGCAATCGAAATAGTCTGGGTATCTGGAAGGAGATCTATTCTGCAGTCGATTTCCCTTTCGGGAGGAACTCTGGGAAGATATTCTGGGAACACTTTTGGAAACTCATTTACTACCGGGACTGACACAAGAGTTGAGGTTTCAGATTTTGAATCCTTAACCCGAACAATATGATAGATATACCCTTTGGAAATCATTTTTCTGGCCTTAAGGTAAGAGAAAAATTGACCTATAGGAATTGAACTGCTACTCTTCCATTCTAAGACTGGTTCGTTTGGAAACTGAAACCGAACGATTCTAGTTCTACAATCAACTGAGGCATAAAATGAATGTAACCAATCCATGCCTAGAATGATATAAAAATCTACCATTTCTAACTCTACAAGATCTGCTGAGGTGACTTTCTGGGAAACTGTGACAGGGCAATTTCTGTATACCCGTCTAGCTATAACTGGGTCACTAACTGGGGTAGAGACTGAGAAGGGTTCTGAAAGAGTTTCTGGACAGACACCAAAGTTTACTGCTATATAGGGAGTTACAAAAGATAGTGTAGCCCCTGGATCTAAAAATGCATAAACATCTAAATGAAAGACTCGTAACGTACCAGTGACCACATTAGGAGAATCTTCCTTGTCCTAGCGAGCCTGGAGAGCATACAACCTATTTTGGCGCTGACTGCCACCTGTACAGGATGAAACACCTGGCTGAGTTGGGCGACCTGCTGGTGCTGCTGGAGCTGTAGACTGAGCCCTATTGTTGTTACCTCTTTGCCCCTGCCTGGAAGAAGGGCAATCCTTCAACCTATGGCCAGACTGACCACACCCAAATCACCCTTCCCTGCTTGCAAGACACTCACCCGGATGGTTCTTACCACATTTTGGACAAGTTGGGAAAGTCCTGTTGCCTGAAGTACTCCCTAAAACTTAGATCCTGGTGCCCTACTTTTCTGATCCTGTCGAAACCTGGGGGACGGAGCACTAGCTGACGAAGGTGTTGGGGTTGTAGTCCTTTACTACAACTATGAGCGATTCCCACTGCCTGACTTTTACTATGAGTATTCATAATTTCCTGTTCAAGCCTTTTTGTTGTCCTTAGCCATTTCCCTAAGCTTATCTCCCTCAATGGGCTGAGTATGAGTCATTAGTATGGAGATATCCATATCCCCTAGAAGCATAACATTCATGCACTCGGTCTTCACCAAATCGGATACTCCAAACAAGAACTTGCTCATTTGTGCCCTTGGATCGGCAACGATGTGTGGAGCATACCAGGAGAGCTGGGTGAACTTCAACCCATACTCTTGGACCTACATTGGACCCTGCTTCAAGTTCATAAACTCTTGTGCCTTAGCTTCTCTCAACTCCCTTGGGAAGAACCTGTCCAGAAAAGCTCTAGTAAAAGAATCCCAAGTCACAGGAGCTGCATCCGCATCCCTGTTATCTTTCCACTGAGTGAACCGGATATGAGCCACATCCTTAAGTTGATAAGATGCTAACTCAACACTCTCAGTACCAGTCACTTGCATTACCCAAAGAATCTTCTTAACCTCATCAATGAAGTTCTATGGGTCCTCACCAACCTACGAACCTAGAAACTCAGGCGTATTCATCTGAACAAAGTCTCAAACCCTAGCTGAAGCTGATCCACCATTAGTGTTAGTAGGAATCGGGACCTGCTGATTATTTTGAGTGGCGACACTCTGAGCCAAGAGCTGGATTGCATTCCAAAATTCTGCATTCCTAACCTCATGGTTCGGTACTGAAGGAACTACATTAGCATTGCGTGCATTAGCATTCCATGCGTTAGCTGTACGAGGAGGCATGATATGAAATGCATAATGACGAATTAGAAAGGAGAAGTTTGATCATACCCACGCACGATAAGAATAGAAAAGAAAGTGAAGTTTTTCTTCAAACACTTCATAGCCTCCCTCTCATAGATGTGGTGAACTTCACACCCATGAAAGAGACTCTACTTAGTGCCACTTTCAGACATCCTAGGACTCTTGAACCTAATGCTCTGATACCAAATTTATCACGTCCCGAGGCTACCCATTTGACGTAACACGGGACCGAGGATCACGAGTGACCCCAAGCTAACCATGTGTCTGGCATATATGAAGCATACTGAGAATAACCGAATAATACATGTACTATTCGGAAGCTAAAACAATGGATAACTGAAAGTGGGGAATACCCAACTAGTCTAAAGGTACAAAACATACTAAGAGTTTAATAACAACTGCAAGATTAAACTTAACAATTCAAGTTGATTCTACTACTATGTACGAAAAGCCTCTAACTGAGTTGAGTTGCTGGGACATGCCCCCCAGCTAACTCTAACAAAACTGAAAACTGAAAGCAAGAACTACAATGAAAGCATGTCTATTGTCCTCGGAATATGAGGACTCACCGCTGAAGCTGCTGAATGAGGACCGAGAATCGATCTAAGCATGATCTGGATGCTGAGTACCTGAACCTATATCATAAAATGATGTAGCAGAGAGTATGCGTCAGTACTTGGAATGTAGTGAGCATGAAGGATATAGATACTAAGATGAACAAATATATATAAGCTGAACAAAGCATAACTAGCAATAACATAAACTGAACAAGAATGTAAATACTGAAACACAACTGAAAAGCTAAGCTGAATGCAATGACTAAGTACTAATCATGAAAATAACATGCTGAACTAAATGTTGAAGTTTTTACTGAAAACCTGATCAAATGCACTGAGAGTCTGACTGTGGGAGCTATTATTAACCGACATAAAACCACGTGAGCTAAACGTTGAGTTCAATGTATTCGCCCCATCGAGAGGACCCAATATACATTGTCAGGGGTATAAAGGCATGACTGGCGTGATCACTAAATCTAATGCCCAACAAAGGGGACTTATAATTTTACGGGGGCATGTAGTTCTGGGACTATGAGGGTACACTGAACCCTAGTCCAACTCGGTGCTAAGTCTACTCCCAACTGAATATGTATATGACACAAATGTAACTGAAATGCTGAATTACTGAATAGTTCAAAATACAGACATGCAATCTGAGTATGCAACATTTATATACTGATAATGTGACATTCAAAATCTGAAGCATGATTATCTGTTTAACTGACCTAGCAAGTGTAATTCATGAATTAAGAGAATCTACACAAACTAGGGTTATGAGTTTCATAAAAGGAATTAGGCAAACTTTCCAAGAAAATATGTTATTTCGATTAAGGCTACTACAATAGGTAAATCACAGTAAATATCCAAGGTTTTAGAAACCCTAGGTCTAAACAAGATATGGAGAATCAAGGAACTGACTTATTTCTAGGGACCTAGTGGATGAACGAAGCCCACTAGTGAAATCCCACATACCTGGTGACAAAATCTACGGAGAAATCCTTCGATTTTGGGGCTGAAACTTGAAGCAAACCTTCTGATTGTTCTTGGGAAACTGGCGCCTCTTTCTTCTCCTTTTTTCTCTAAGTTTGGATGATTTTTGGTGAATAAAGGTTTTGGTTAGGTTATGACTAGATTATTAGGCTTAAACTGACTAAACCAACGTAGTTTAGATGCCCAATATATAGGGGAAAAGACCAAAATGACCCTGACTTAAAAGCTGACAGAGGCCAACTACGGAGCCACTCACAGACCGTGAACGGGACCACGGATCATCAAGTGGGTCGTGGTTGCTGGCCAGAGCTTACTGGTTCTTGGTACCCCCGACCACGGTCCTCTTCACGGATTGTGTGAAGGACCACGGACTGTGAAGGCCATTGTGGTTCTTCACTTGGGGGCTGGGGTCTACTGGTTCTGGACGATGGACTCATCCACGGCCCGTCATTGGGACCACGGCCCGTGGTGGGCTCTGTGGTCCACCACTCTGGCTGAGTGTGAATCCATGAACAGGTCGACGGATCGTGGTCCCTTTCACGGTCCGTGAACCCCACCGTAGTTCACCCAATTTTTCTGTTGTTCAGGTCTGAGTCTGATTTTTGAGGTGTTACAACATCAAAAGAGAGAATAGTGTAATATATTGGGTTGTTCAACATAGTACATAGATGATACTGAAAAGAGATTCTATGATATGATGCTATGAGATTGAATGAATATTAGTGTCATTGAATAAGACCGAGACTATCTATGAATGTTCATCACTATAGAAAAACACAATTACCCCTATGTGACATCGATTTCAATTCCCACATCCCTAGATTACTTGTTACTTATTTTTATTTCTAAAATATGGGTTCTGTTTCGACTTGTGACAACAAAATCCTTTTATTAAATTTGGTGGAATGATCCACCCACTTGTTTTATTGCTGCAAATGAATGAATTTATATTCAAAATTTCCTGTTAGAATTCCTAGCCCTATATCGTTCTCTGTGGGATTCGACCCCAACTCTTCATTTAGTATTTTTATTGACGATGATCGCTTACACTTTTAATTAGTTTGGAAGAATAGTTTGAGCTTTATCAAGTTCTTTCCCCTTGAGATGATGGAGGAAAAGGTACTTGAATTCATTAACCTTTATCAAGGGAATATGAGTGTGAAGAAATATCCCTTGAAATTCACACAATTGTCTATTCCATTGTTGCCGATTCTAGTGTAAAGATGAGCAAGTTTGTTTCAGGAGTGTCCAAAATAGCGGTTAAAGAATGTTGTACCGACATTCTCATTAAAGAAATGGATATATCTCGCCTTATGATTCATGTTCGATAAATTCAAGAGGAGAATCTTAAGGAAAAGTCTAGGGAGGAAAAGCGGACAAACACCGATGATGGTGACTTCTTACATTCGAGGTTTGATGGACATGGTCATTCAAGATTCCGACAAAGGTATTCTGGTCAAGTTTCCTTGAATTATCCAGCTCTTAAATTCAATACAGATAGGGTGTCTAACCCTAATCCTTAAGGAGGAAATGGTGGTTGAAATGGATCTTCAGTTCCCACATACCAAAAGTGTGGCAAGAGTCATTAGGGTAAACGTTTGATGGGTACGTATATTTATTTTGGTTGTACTAAAAGTGGTCACCGCTTAAGAGATTGTCCATATAGAATCGACATGGGAAATGATGGTAGACAAGGTTCGCCTATTGGTTCAGGTTCAAGTGCTCAAAAGCAAAACTGATTTTATGCACTTCAAACTTGACATGATCAGGAGGGTTCTTTCGATGTGGTTACTAGTATGTTTAAAGTGTTTCATCTTGATGTTTATACTTTGCTTGACCATGGTGTTACTTTGTCTTTTGTGACGCCATATGCGGCTATGAGATTTTATGTTTCTCAAGATGTGTTGATAGGCCCTCATTCTATCTCTACACCTATTGGTGGATCTATTGTGGCTAAGAGTGTCTGCAGAAATTGTCCCATCTCCTAATCCTATAGAGTCAATTATATTGACCTTGCAGAGCTTGATATGTTGGATTTCGATGTTATTCTTGGTATGGATTGAATCCATTCTTTGTATGCTTCCATTGATTGTAGATCATGAGTGGTTAAGTTTAAGTTTCCAAATGAGCCCTTCCGAGAGTGGAAAGGGGGAAAATCTATGTCTAAGGGTCAGTTGTTTCTTCTCTTAAATCTTGAAAAATGATATCTAAAAGTTTCATATATCATCTTCTTTAGGTTAGGGATTCCAAATCCCCTATTCTTTAGATGATCCCCATTGTAAATGAGTTTTCAAAAGTGTTTTCCTATTATCTAGTCGATGTTCCTCCCAAATGGGGAAAATAGACTTCGGTATTGATCTTCTCCCAGATACATAACCTATCTTTATTCCTCCTTACTGTATGGCTCCAGCAGAACTTAAGGAATTAAATGAGAAATTGAAAGATTTTTTGGATAAGGCTTTCATCCGACTGAGTATCTCTCCAAGGGTGCTCCAGTTTTTTTTGTTTGTAAGAAGGATGGTTCACTTAGCATGTGTATTGTTTATCGACAATTAAATAAGGTTACGATAAAGAATAAGTATCCTCTTCCAAGGATTGATGATTTGTTTGACCAACTCCAAGGTGCAACTTTCTTCTCTAAGATTGACCTCCGGTCGGGTTATCACCAATTGAGGGTGAAAAAAAGTGACATTTGGAAGATAGATTTTCAAACTCGGTATAGTCATTATGAATTCTTGGTAATGTCATTAAGTTTGACTAATGCTTCGTCTGCATTCATTGACTTGATGAATTGAGTATCTAGACAATATCTTGATATGTTTTTAATTGTGTTTATCGATGAATTCTTATTTACTCACGGAGAGAGATGAGCATGCCGATCGTTTGAGGATTGTGATACAAGTCCTCAAGGATCGACAACTATTTGCCAAGTGTAGTAAGTGCGAGTTATGGTTGACATCTATGGATTTCGTTGGTCACATTATTGCTGGTAAGGGTATTGACGTAGATCCTAAGAACATAGATGTGGTTAGTAGATGTTGGCCTAGACCCCTATTGTCACGCCCCAAACTCAAGGGGTAAAACTGGCTCCTAATGCCAAAACTCAGGCCCGAGCCGACCCTGCTGAACCATTTGCTACTAGCGCATGGCAGCCACACGCAATCAAGAAAACAAACAAGTATATCTCGGCTTAAAACTAAACCCTCGGCCGGTAAGGCCCCTGTCAACAGATCTATAAAAGAAACAGCTACTCCCAAGAGTTCTTATAAGAAAATAGCCAACTATCACAGAAGTCCTGATTGGGCCGTCGAGGCCACCATGATCTCTATACCAAAACTGAAAGTAGGTATATATCAAGACAATACATCAAACAGCTCACAAGCTTCAGCAAACCAATAAACTAGGACAGTATGGCCATAACGTAGCTATACACCCCACACACTAATATGCAAGCCTCTAAGAGTAGATAAGATTGGCGGGACAGGGCCACATCCTACCCATATAAGTATATACAATAAAAGCTAACAAACCTCCCAACTCTGGCAGCTCCGGAGGAAAGGGGCTAGCCAATCGGATAGAAGTCAATCCTGTTGTTGAGGAGGTCTACTAGGTCATCTGTCGGGACCTGCATGCATGAATGCAGTACCCCCCAGGCAATGGGGCGTCAGTACGAAATAATGTACAGAGTATGATAGGCTATAGACTAAATGAGCAAGTATCATAATATACCAAAAGCAACCAGGTAAGGAAATCAAAATTTAGATAAGCATGCTTACCCACTACTGAATCTAAAAATACAAAAATGATCAAACAACAACCTAACCAAGCCCCCATAAGCTCGGTATGTACAAACAACATACCACCTACCTAGGCCCCCATAAGCCCAGAAGGTGCCAAATCAATCTACATACCCCTATCGGTAGCCCCTTGTCTTTGTAAGAAGTCACATAGCCCTTTTTTGCAACGATATAGCCCCATAGGCATCACATAGCCCTCTTAGGTAACATCATAGCTCTGTGGGCTGCACATAGCCCTCTTTTGCATCAACATAGCCCTCTAGGCAACACATAGCCCTCTTTGGCGTCAAAATAGCCCCATAGGCAACACATAACACTCTTTGGCATCAATATAGCCCCGTGGGCAACACATAGCCCTCTTAGGCAATAACATAGTCCTCTTAGACAACATCATAGCTCCATAGGCATTTCATAGCTCAACAACTAACCACAGTAGCCCCAACGGCGACAACAAACAATTGAATAGGCTAAAGGCGACCAATTTAGCTATAAACAATATATATGAATAGTATCCAAGTCGTTCCTAACTTAGGGTCATTCTTAACAGATTATGAGTCCCTAAAATTAGGGTTTATAACAACTCAATCAGCCAACCACTCACAATTACATCTACAAGATCACCAATATTAACTACCCTATTATATCACTCCCAAGCTCTAAGGAAACATGCCGAACGAAGGGAATAGCCTTAACATACCTTCCGCATCACTACAACACTAAAAAAAAGTAAAATCAATCAGTAATTAAGGACAAGAATTACTACGACAATTCGACAATCGATACGGATTCCTATCGTAAATTACTATCCAAGACCTAAGGTATCCATAAACTGATAAAAGATGGTTCCTACCTTTCTTTACACACCCAGAACACTTGAATGAAATCAAACTACTGAGAAAAACCCTGCTGCCACAACCTCCACGGAGCTAAACCACTCAATTCACCATGAAAACTATACCAAAATGACGAGCTCGCGACGTAGGGCAATTTTTTATAAGGAGCCAAGAAGAGATCATGAACATACAAGGATGATTTGAGGAATAATTCTCTGATTTTGTGGGTTTCTTACGAGCTGGAATGAAGATAAATGAAGAAGATGCTATCTTATAAGATTCCACCGACCTAGGGGACCCACCTCATGTGCCTACTTACGCAGTCTCGTGAAAACGTGAATATCTCTCTATTATGAAGTCGTATGAATGAACGGTTTTATGCGTTGGAAACTAGACCCGTAGACCTTCGATTTGATAGGTTGTAGGCCCAATAAATCTTTATATATTGGGAGAAAACCTCTGAGAAATGTGACCCAAATTTCAGAGAAATCTTTAAAAAGGAACTTATGATAACTTCGCCAACTTTTATTTTGCCACTTACCTAACTTCAAAACTTGAGATACAACCCTTGAACACTTAAAATATGACATACCTCATTATTCTTAATTTATTACTCACCCTCTTTGTCTTTCCATGAAGGTATGATTTAAATTAGAGTTCCAAAAAGTCGGGGTGTTACATCCTCCCCCCTTAGAAACATTCGTCCTCGAATGAAAAATCTAAGCCACGCGGTTAAGTCCTTACTCGTTTCCAAATTTTTGGCAAACTGTCCTCTATACCCATATTATCCAGGAACCTGAAATGCAGAAGATTCCAACCTAAGCCCCTCACAGGAAGATACAAATAGCTAAGCACCAAAGCTCCGCAATAATAGTACGAGCAAAATACAACAACAACAACAATAATAAGCAACAATAAAAAAAACTAAATGGGTATCCTACCTCACTGTGCTAATCAAGATTGATATTTTCACCACTTTGGGATCTAAAACAAATCAGGATATCTGGATCTCATGCCATCCTGGGCTTCCCATGTCACCTCTTCCCTATTTTTGTTTCTCCATAGTACTTTAACAGAAGCCACATCTTTAGTCCTCAACCTTCGGACTTGTCGATCTAATAATGCAACTGGAGTTTCCTCATAGGACAAATCCTTTGTGATCTGAACATCCTCAACAGGGACAACCGTAGAAGGGTTTTTTATGAACTTTCGTTGCATCGATATATGGAATACCGGATGAACCAATTCTAGCCCCGATGGCAACTCTAACTCATAAGCCACTTGTCATATCCTCCGAAGGATCCGGTGTTGTCCAATAAATCTTGGACTAAGCTTGCCCTTCTTTCTAAATCTCATAACACCCTTCATAGGTGAGACTTTTAAGAATACCCAGTCATCAACAAAAAACACTAAATCTCTTCGCCGTACATCTGAGTATGACTTTTAGCTACTTTGAGCAGTCAATAAACGTTCTCGGATGAGCTTAACCCGCTGCATTGTCTGTTGTACAAGGTCAGGTCCAACCAACCCTGACTCACCTATCTCAAACCATCCAATAGGGGATCTGCATTTTCGACCGTACAAAGCCTCATAAGGTGCCATCTTAATACTAGAATGATAACTTTTGTTATATGCAAACTCAATAAGAGGTAAGTGGTTATCCCAACTTCCATTAAAGTCCAGCATGCATGCCCGTAGCATGTCCTCAAGTGTTAAAATGCTGCGTTCAGCTTGGCCATATGTCTGAGGGTGAAAGGCTGTACTGAGATTAACTTGCGTCCCTAATCCTTTCTGGAAAGACTTTCAGAAGTTAGCACTAAATTGTGCTCCTCTATCTGAGATAATAGATATTGGGATGCCGTGCAACCTAACAATCTCTCGGATGTAAAGCCCTGCATAATCTTCAGCTGTGAAAGTAGTCTTGATCGGTAAAAAGGGGGATGATTTTGTTAACCGATCAACAATTACCCAAATAGAGACAAACTTACGCCGTGATTGAGGTAACCCCGTAATAAAATCCATATTAATTACCTCCCACTTCCATAAAGGAATGGCTATCTCTTGGACCATCCCAGCAGACTTCTAGTGCTCAACCTTAACCTGTTGGCAGTTAGGACAGTGTGCCACAAACTCAGCAACATCCTTCTTCATCCCATGCCACCAATATATTTCTTTAATATCATGGTACATCTTCGTCGATCGTGGGTGAATAGAATACCGGGAAAGGTGTGCCTCTACCATAATCTATTGTCGAAGCCCTACCACATTTGGAACACATAGTCGTCCTCTATATCTGAGGACTCCATCTCCTTCTATATCAAAGGCTAACGACTCCTTATCATGAACTTTGTCTCTGAGCTGTTCTAAGTAGGGATTCTCATGCTGTCGTGCCTTCACTTCCACGATTAAAGATGATACAATTGTGTTCTGAACTCTGACCCCACTATCACTTGCCTTTTCTAATCTGACTCCCAAGCTGGCTAATTGATGAAGTTCTCGAGCTAACTCATGCCTCTCAACACCTCAATATGATAAACTTCCCGTTGATCTACGACTGAGGGCATCAACTACCACATTTGCCTTCCCTGAATGATATAAAATATCTACGTCGTAGTCTTTCAGTAACTCAAGCCATCGACGTTGTCGAAGATTCAATTCCTTCTGTCTAAAGATATACTGAAGGCTCTTATGATCTGTGCAAATGTCCACATGAACGCCATATAGATAGTGTCTCTAGATCTTCAGTGCATGCACAACCGCATCCAACTCTAAGTCGTGAGTTGGGTAGTTCTTCTCATGCTTTCTCAACTACCTTGAAGCATATGCGATCACCTTACCATGTTGCATCAGAACACATCCTAACCCAATACTAGAATCATCACAGTACACTGCAATCCCTCTGAACCCTCCAGTAAGGCTAGGACTGGTGCTGATGTCAACCTATCATTCAGCTCCTGGAAACTATGCTCGCAAGCTTCAGTCCAATGAAACTTAACTGCTTTCTGAGTCAGCTTTATTAGTGGTGCTGAATGTGAAGAAAACCCCTCTACAAACCTTCTGTAGTACCCAACTAATCCTAAGAAACTACGAACCTCTGTCGGAGTTGTGGGTCTAGGCCAAGTCTTCACGGCCTCAATCTTTTGTGTATCAACCATATTTACCGCATCTGATACAATATGGCCTAGGAAAGCCACAGAGCTCAACCAGAACTCACATTTAGAGAACTTTGCGTAAAGTTCCTGATCTCGAAGAACCTGAAGGACTGCTCGCAAATGATCTGCATGCTCAGCTTTTGAATGCGAATAGACCAAAATATCATCAATAAATACAATCACAAATATATATCTATATACGACCTGAATATGCTATTCATCAGGTCCATCAAAACTTTCGGGGCATTGTTCAATCCAAAAGACATAACCAAAAACTCAAAATGCCCATATCTAGTTCTAAAAGTTGTCTTCGGAATATCTTTCTCCCGAACTCGTTCCTGATGGTACCCTGATCTCAAATCAATGTTCAAGAAGTACTTACCACCTTGTAGTTGATCAAACAAGTCATCGATCCTCGGAAAGGGATACCTATTCTTTATTGTAGCCTTGTTTAGCTGTCGATAATCAATACACATCCTCAGTGAGCCATCTTTTTTTCTCACAAATAATACGGGTGCACCCCATGGTGAAGCACTGAGCCTGATAAAGCCTTTATCAAGAAAAATTTTAAGCTGATCCTTCAACTCCTTCAGCTCAGCAGGAGCCATTCTATAGGGAGGGATAGATATGGGTTGTGTACCTGGTAGCATATCGATAGCAAAATCAATTTCCCGTTCTGGAGGGATACCAGGTAGCTCGTTTTGAAATACATCTAGAAACTGTTTAACTACTAGAATAGACTAAAGAGTCGGTGGTTCTGCATCTATATCATGAACACGAACAAGATGGTAAATACAACCCTTAGTAATCATCCTCCTCGCCTTAAGATAGGAAATAAATCTACCTTTCGGCGTTGCTGTATCGCCTTTCCATTCCCGAACTGCCTCTCCTGGAAAATGGAATCTAACAATCTTTGACCGGTACTCAACATTAGCATAGCAAGATGCTAACCAGTCCATACCCATAATGACGTTGAAATCGACCATCTCTAACTCTACCAGGTCTACAGAGATCTCATGGTCGATAATTTCTACCGTACAACCTCGATATACTCTCCTGGCAATAATAGACTCACCAACTGGTGTAGATACAATAAAGGGTTGATCTAATGACTCTGCTACTATACATAACTTCCCCAGAATAAATGGAGTAACATAAGACAGAGTAGATCAAGGATCTATCAAAGCATAAACACAATGGGAGCAAAAAAATAATGCACCCGTTGATTAACGTTTCAAGCACACCTCATCCAATTATAGGTGCAAACGATCATTAAGCAGTATAAAATCCAACGAAGAGTTGGGGTCAAACCCACAGGGAGCGGTACGTGTTCAAATTTAATTAAGAAGTATGAATGTGATCTAACTAGATATAGGAATAGAAATTATCGAAAAATACATGAAATAAATCAAAGGGGTGACATTAAATGTCAGATGGGGGTTTTGGTTTGCAATTATCAACTAGAATGAAGTCACAAACAATTTGAAATAATAATAGGAGAGATATTCTAGGGATATGATCGATTATAGGCAAATTTCTATATATGGGTAATTGAAACTACTAGTAAATAGCTAAGTATCAATGGGTAGGCTAGACTATAATTGAAATAGTTTTCTCTCGAACAACTATTCTGCTTCAAATGATTTCTCTCGAACATCAACAAGCATAGCAATTAAGAACAACCCATAACCTTAATACATTTTCTCTCTCGAGCAAGATAGGTAGGATTGGGTTTAGGATTCACTCTATCGAGCTGAACCCAAATCAACCCAATACCTACAAACCATTAATCAAAAGCTTTGGTTCTAAAACCTCTCTCTCGAGCAAGCTAAGAACACAAAATTAGAACTGCATTTGCAACTACAATTCATAAATTAAACCTCAGCTAATGATTAAACCCACTTCAATATAGCATTTAAACTAGTAATTGACAATA
This sequence comes from Solanum etuberosum, assembly GCA_029582245.1. NCBI lineage: Eukaryota > Viridiplantae > Streptophyta > Magnoliopsida > Solanales > Solanaceae > Solanum > Solanum etuberosum. The sequence continues at coordinate 59 of JAJONR010003609.1, read as the reverse complement.
CCCATAAACTAATTCAACCCATAATCACATGATCACACCCCAAGAATTGGGGTTTTAGC
>JAJONR010003608.1:0-77991 GCA_029582245.1 Solanum etuberosum | reverse complement strand
TTTTTTTTTTTTTTTTTTTTTTTTTTTTTTTTTTTTTTTTTGGGATTGATGTAACTAGGGGTATTAAAATTTCATGGGTGTCTATTATAGGAGGTGTGTACTACCAAGTCATGAACTTCTTGGGTACTTAAAAAGGATATTCCCAAGACCAAACCTCACATGCCACACAGTAGGGGTTTAAGTCAAATATTGGCCACGCAAAGTGGCCTTTGGGCTCCATTTTTTGATACATTCCCTTTTATGTAGTTAGTTAAAAATCCAATAAAAATCCGCCACGTCATTTCACCGCATTATAAGTCCACTAGCCTAATGGGATGAACTTGTACTACAATGAAAACCCCTTGTGTAATAAAATCACTATAAAATTCTCAACCAAAAATTTCAGCCCACCAAATTAATTAATATTATATGATAAATGTTAGTTAATTTTATTTTTATGAGACGGTGATGTTAGAGCCTTTTGTACGCATCTAAATTAGATTATCAGATAATATTCATCTAGTGCGTATTCTATTTAAAAAAAATTAACCTAAGTGATCTTCAAGATTGTAATTCATGATTTTATTTTGGTAATAAAAACAAATCAAGATATAGAAAATACGTCATTTTCTATTCCGAAATGAATAATGCAATTTAAATTATAAAATCAGTTACCGAATTCATGAATATGGGATAAAATGTAGGAGAATAAACATTGAATTCCACTTTTAGTAATTGGCTAATTGTTCCTTCTATGAAAAAAAAACTCACATTTAAATAAAATGATAAATCATTATAAATTCACGATTCTTATTCTTGTCATTTTTTAAGAATCTACCTCACGATCTCATAGTAGTGCAACATCAAAAGTAGCACGTAAACTTGATCATATTGTTAGCCAAGAAGAAATGAAAGCTAATTGATAAAAAAAAATGAATTAACATAAAAGAGTGATTAATTAACTATTTAAACTGATAAAATAGATAAAAACTTACGTGAAAGAGCCATTAGCAAGTTCGGCCAGTGCTTGCACCGCTAATCTCTGCCGCCGCAACACCGCCTGATCAGAAGCACCAACCATGGCAACAAGCGGCGGAATCACACCGAGCTCCGCCATGAATTTCCGCCTCTTCAAATCCTCTTTAGCCAACTTTATTATCTCTTTCACCGCCACCTCTTTTTCATCCCAGTTCCCAAAGTGAAGTTTCTTCACAGATTTTTGCAAAATCATCCATCCATTATCCTTATCACTCTCTTTTCCCATTATACCCTTTTCTTCAATCACAATCAAAATTTCTGAATCGTTAGTTGGGTGATGATCAGACGGTTCAAAATGTTCCTTAGATTTAGCCTTAATCTGAAGGAACCGCTTGAGTTTAGTGAAGAACCTTAGCTTTATGTAAGTCAAATAAAAATTACTACTGGTAGTACTAGTTGTTTTTGGAGTATTTGGCATTTTTATGACATATAAGAAGAGAATGATTTTGTAGGGGCCTCGGGTGGGTGATTAAAATTGTGAGAGGTTTAATTTATGTCTTGACTTTTGGTGAAAGAAAAGGATTAGATACAAAGAGAGAAGAAGACTTTGTGGAGAGAAAAAAACAAGAAGAGCAGAGAGCACATGCCGAATATGTCAGTTACATAAGGAGGAGGAGGAGAGGAATACGTGAGCTTCTTCCATTTTTATAAACAACTGTTACATTTGACAGAATTCCATATTAACCCTTGTGGTTTCTTCTAATTGTGGAAAAACCCCTCTAGTTTTTCAAAACTGAGTATAGTTGTGTTTAACTAATTAATTTTAAAAATACTTTTATCAATCCTAAGGTTCCAAATTAGATCAATAAAAATAAATAAGTGCTTCTGAATTGATTTCATATTTTAATGATTTTTTGTTTAATAATGATATCATTAAACATGATTAAAAAATTGTTTTATAGCACATAGTAGTAAAAATACTTCTAATAAGAAAACTATTCTTTTTTCTACTTTTGCTATTAGTCAAATACACATATTTTTTCCTAAAACTTTAGTCAAACGTTTTAAATTTCTACAATAAGGTTTAAAAATAATACTTTTGACTTATTAGAAGCTCGGCCACTACTCTTAAAGAAGTCGGGTTAACAATACACTGTACATAAAGTATTTCAAGTCAAAATTGAAAGGAAATGTTGATATATATAGTCCTATTTTAATTTCGCTAGGAAGCTTGGGTAAGAAAATTATATTTGTTCATAGTGTCTAATATATAGGAGGGCCGATCTCATAGTTTAGGTACCTTATTTGATTTATCAAAACTTGAAGAGTCTATATGCATTTCTTGAATGCCTCTAGTTTTTAAGATTTTATTTCTCCACAAAGGGAGATTAAGCAACAAACTAGTGACGGATGACCTGAATATCCACAAAGTTTAGGCACTTTTTTTCTACAACGAAAGTATGATATGTCAAAAAGTTTTAACAAGAATTTGTTAACAAGTCAAATGTCAAAAGGGTCAAACCAAGGCTCCTAATTTTTATGGACCTTGAGAAAATTGCAAGCAGCCCAAATGGAAAAGGAAAAATATAATGTATAAACACCTAATAGTTTTAAATTTTTTGAAGTTTCTTTAATATGCAATTTAACACCCGTGGTCACATCTAATTGCATATAATTTACTTTGAATATAATCAAGAAGACCAGAACACCCCACAAGGGTTGTTTCACATATCATAGAGTTTTACCTTTTTAAAATCTTCACTGATAATTTGCATTTAGATCTATATTGATTTTGATGCAAGTCATTAATTGTTTGACGTGGGAGTCAGGGTGCACCATGCTCCATGTTTCCCTATATTGGGTTAATAATTTTCGATATTGTATTACACGTCCAATTACTATACTACTTCTTTCGTTTCATTGACCCTTGTATTAAAATAGATAGTTTATCATATAAATTTATTCATTTTTGTAAATCAATAGAGTTTTATTTACTTATTTTAATTTTCACTTACTATTCTTATTATTAAATAACTATTCTTAGTAGTAGTCAATTTTAAAATATCAAAATATTATTAATAAGGTTAATTTCGTAAAATATATCTTTAATTAAAGTATCTGGTCAACAAAGATCAATTAATACTCCCTCTGTCTCTAATTACTTGTCCACTTTTGAATTGACACACCTATTAAGAAAACAATTATTGACATAGTGAGTTTACCATTTTACCCCTATTAATTATGAAGTGGATGGATTAAAAAATTAAGATTTTCAAGAAATTCTACATTTTTCAAAGTAATTAATTGAGGATATAATAGGTAAAATTATTTTGTCATTTCTTAATTTGTCAAAATAGATAAGTAATTAGAGACAACTATAAAAGAAAAAGTGAACAAGTAATTAGGGAGAGAGTATGAAACTGAAGGAGTATGATTCTACTTTTGACATTATTTAACTGATTAATAGTACCATCTGGGGAAAAAAATTCACTTCTCTTTTTATATTTTCTACTGTATTTAACAAGTCACGAGATTATTAATTTCAGGGGAACAGAGGTTATCCTTAATTCAGCGACAAAATTATTATAACTTCGTACATCAAATTTTGTTTTACTGACTTAGTATTTTACTAGGTGGGAGTGAATATATACTCCATCCGTCCCTTTCTACTTATTAAATTTTGATTTGACATATTTATTAAGAAAATAATTATTGATATAGTGACTTTATCATTTTACCCTACTAATTGATAGGGTCTCAAACATGAAGAGGGTCCATAAATTGAACAACAAAAGCTCTTTTTAAAAAGGAAAAAAATTTGTTGCAAGTGAGATTTGAACACACAAAGCATTGACTCATTAAAAATGTCTAAACACACATTAAAGACATTTTAAACCACTAGGCTATAACAACCTATTATGTCAAGGGTGTCCAAAATATGTTATTTAATCATTTCATGTATCATTTTACTTGTATATACGGTATTTTTTTCCGACGAAGGGTGTCCAATTGGACACCCTCACATACATGTGTCTACGCCCCTGATTGAGGATATACTCCCTCCGTTTCATATTAATTGAATTGTTGAGGTGTTTCACACCCTTTAAGAAAAAAAGATTAAGACATAAATTAGACATAACTTTTCATTTTTACCCTTATTAATTATTGTCAAATTTATAATTAAAATAACTAAATATTAATTAATAACTAATTTCAATACTAACTAATGAAGGGTAACATTGGAAGAACATTTTAAAAGTAGTCTTCAAAACTGAACAATTAAGTTAATTTGAAAAATGAAAAATGTTTCAAAAATTCAATTAATTTGGAATGGAGGGAGTAATAGGCAAAGTTTTTTTTATCAATCCTTGATTTGTCAAAAATAACAAGTAAAAGGAGAAATCAAATTAGAAAATATTTGACAAATATATAGAAACAGAAGGAGTATATGTTGAAAGAACTTAAAAAAGGAATATGCAATTTCAAGGGGGTCAAATTAATAGTTGTAGTAACTTTTAGAGCTCAAAGACAAAAGAAAAGAGCTAATTTATGAGGCACTTGGATGTGATAAATGATTTATCAACCAATTTGAAATGATCACGATAAAATTTCTTAGTCCAAAAAGTTACCAAAATTTTAATTTAAAAGGCTAAGATTAAATTTGGAATATTGTTTAAATGTAACAAATATTGATCTTCTCATGTGCACAGTACTATCATTCTTGGATGTCACAAAGGGATAGCTTACTACAGTCCAGCTATTGCATCATTATTAATGTCATTAAATTGACAATTAATTTTGTGTTTAAGAAGATCATTGATTTAAAGTTGGACAAAAAAGAGCGTAAACCGGAACACACGTGTGAGTCCAATGTAGCCTAATTAATTAGTTTCAGACAATCAAACATAAGCCAAGTTTTATGCTGCCTTAACCAACTTAGTGCCAGCTTTTTCATTAACTATTTCTCGATAATTAATTGAAAGAAAATCGTTATATACAGAAAATACATATGATATATCTTATTTCCCAAAATAATTGTTTTCTCAAAAAGAAAGTTATTAAGAAAATCTTTAAAAAATGAGAATAGATAGTTTTTGAATCAAAGGAGTTACGAATTTGTTTTTTTACTGTGTCACTAAAGAAAGTTGATTACGTTACGTCCATTGACGTACCGAGCTCGACTTAGAAAGGAGTTGACTAGGAGAATCGATCTCTAGCCTTCCTTAATTATGGGATACCACATGTTGCACCAATTTACTGATACCTATCTTAAAAGCATAATAATAATAATAATAATAAAGGGTTTTTCGCTCAGAATAAATAATTTAAGGGAAATGAAAATGTTTAAATTTTTTTCCTCTCCATCTTCTCTGATTCTTTAGTTGTTATTGAAAATTGTCGAGTACGGAAGGGGTGTGGGGGTGTTAAGGAATTAATTAAGCTAACTAACTCTATAGTAAATCTTACTAAAAGTTATATAAAGGTATTGAATATGTGATCGATCTACTTAGGGATAAATTAATTACTCATATACTTATAAATAAAATAGATACTAAAGATGATCAGTTATATAGAAATCAATAGGAGCTTCAACAATTAAAGTATATGAGCTGGACCAAGATAGCTTATCGAGTATTAGTATATGTGGTAAGCTACATACCAGCTTCTCTGGATTATCCTTAATTCTACCACCTAATATGCTCACTTTATTATTAAGTATTGGTTTGGTATTTTGGTAATCATGATACCATTAATTTCAATGTAGGATACTGTAAAAAATTCAGGCTCACCCACAAGGGGTGTCTTAAGGCTTATTACGTTAGTCCTAATTAATAATTTCTATATAAACACATATAATGTTGTGTAATTAGTTTTTTTTTTTTTTAGATAATACAACGGAATACAAAGAATATAGTAATGTTATGTTTTATTTTCTCCTCATTCAATTAGGATTTTTAAACTGTGATATAGAGGTTATTTCAAAATATTGTGAGGACGAGTAAATTTCAACCGCGGTTCATCCTACCGCTTCCACTACATGAAAAACAAGTAAGTTCTCTTTTATGAATTATGTATGCTATCTGATTATATTTATTCATTACTATCTGAATTTATAATGTACGTATTATGCACTTAGTTGGAAAGGATATTTTTACCATAGAAGCATGTGGTGGTTGGTCCTTGGAAATTGTTCGATAACCAATAAGAAAAGAGGAGGAAGAGAAGTAGATATAAATCTTTTTTAATTTAATAAAAGTTTGGGAGTGGAATTTGCATTATAAAGAGTAGTGTTATGGTCTGGGGTGGCATTCCCACGTTGGATTCCACCAAAAAATTTAGCTATCGACATATATGAATATATAGTCGGAATCAAAATTAATTGTAGCACATGTGCAAGTTTAGTTTGGTATGATGCAAATTTAGTTTGGTATGATTATATTGTGTGAAGGAGGCTTTGAGATCAAATAAATAAGGTCAAAAACATACGGCCAATCTAAAGTATCTTAGTTTTTTAATTTATTTATATCTGAATTATTAGATATGCAAATTTTCTATTTGAACTATCACACAATGTTTATAGAAACACACTTTAACTATCAGTTGTTCTCTTTTTCTACATGAACGAGGGTGATATTTCAAGTAAGTAAAGAGAACAACAGATAGTTTAATATATGGTGATAGTATATAGAAACCTCGCACACCTGATAATTTATATGTGAAATTAAAAAAAGAATTGAAATACTTTATATGTGTTTTTGACCATTAACTCATTAAATAATGCATGAATCGTCTGATGTACGCTCCACTTCTATTTTTTGGTTCCCCATTTTTTTTTGTATATATGGTAGACGAAAAGTTAGGTGGTTATATGAGGTGTTCCACCACAAACTATATATTCAAATTGTTAAAACGAAAATGTAATTCCTTTATCTTTATTTTTAATGGTGAAGCCCATGTGTCAAAGAATGACGGCCATTTTACTTCTTGTTTCCTTAATTTGAACCAATATATATATATACCTAACGTTTGAAAAGCTTAGTGATCCATATTTTATATCGTGTGTAAATGTGTTGCTTAAAAAGTTGTCTCCATTGATAAATAGGAATTTGAGACCTCACGGTTCTCCTTTTTGCTTAATTGATCTCCAGTCCATGACTGGTCGATATGCGACTGTATTAATTTAAGTAATTAACAATTTATAACTCACATGCATACTACTATAATTTTTGTAAAAATGTAAAAAAATAAATGGATGTTGGCTCTTTTGGGACAGTTTGGGAGGTTCGTAAAATACTTTCGAAGCTGTCTTTTTTTTTTTTGGTTGGCCGGTGAAAATCACATACACGTTAGAGCAGTGGCATAGCTATATTGATCCTAGGGTGTAGTCACCCGAACATCTTTCATTAGAATATTCTACTATGCATATGAAAATTAATACGATCAAAAATTATTATTTTTAGAGATATATATTAAAGTTTCGAATATCCTTGACAAAGTTTGTAGCTTCACCATGTATTAGAGCAAAAGCTATGTCTATGGTTAGTTTACGCCAAAGCCCAAAGGTGAGTTTTTTGTCTCTCAGAGAAGAGGGATCTCTTATCCTAATACTGTAATTTCACTAATTAATACTTTCTTCGTCTCAATTTATGTAATACGTTTCAGATTTCGAGATTCAAACAAGTCTATTTTTTACCGTAATTTTTTCGTATATCTTTTAAATATTTTGGATCAATTATTGTGACTTATAGTACTTTTTAAGTAGTTTACAAATATATAAATTTCATTTTAAAAAAAATAAAGATTTCATGCGCAAATTTTCGATCAAACTTAAAGTCAAAAAACGAAATATGTCACAACAAAAAGTATATTTCTAGTTTGTATGATTGTATTTAATTGGCCCAAGTCCTTCCACAGGGAATAGGTATTTCAATAACGGATTGTAGGGCACAACCTTTTGTAACTTTTGCAATAAGCTATTTAATTAGCAAACAGACCAAAAATACTATTTGTAGAAGTTGGAATACATTGTAACTATTGATAATCAAGACGTCCTTGGAAGTATTAATAAACAGAGAAGTAGACAATGGCTAAAGTTAGAAATCTCCTTTTCCTTTTATGAAAAAGTCATGAAAACGTTTGATCGAGTTTGACGTTAAAACTTTTGTTATATTATGTTGTGTACGTATTAGTTCAAAAGTTTCATAATTATTTTACTTTTGATTCCTACCTTTAATCATACCCCCTTTTAATTTTCCATTGTTTGTCTCAGCATGACAAAAGGATCTTTGAATATATTTGCAATGGCCCTACTATTCACAACTTTAGTTGTACACATTAATACCCAAAACACTGAGGAGTCGTGGGTGTGAGGCATATGGTACATAATCCCAAGGATAAAATGATTCTGCGTATGGCTGGAGGTATTAGGCAGTCGTGTGATTATTTATCCCATCATTTATATCTAAGTGATGAGATAAGTTTTCTCATATACATTGTAGAGTAACTTAACACATGATAACTTATTCTGAAATAACTTGTCCACAACCAAACGACCCTGACATAATTGTAGAACCAACAAAACGTCGAGCTGAGCTAATCAAGATGGCGACTTTAGACCCAAGAACTTTTTTTGGCGGAACATCACTTTCTCATAATTTTTTTAACAAGGTTAAAAATTAAATTAAATACTGATCCTTAAAGAGACTTACCGTGAAAATTTCTGATGAAAAGCACTGAAAAGTATAGAGAGTTCTTTGTTTTTCTGGACTGTACACACCTCTATTTAGAAGGATCATAACTTTTTTTATTAGCTAATAGATAATAACTTTTTTTTTTATGCATATATTAATATAAAAAAATTATATACTTATTGACTACTATAATTTTGATGGACATATTCGTTTCTGAAATAATTACGACCCTAAACCCTTCGTCCAACTAGTTTACTAAATATATTTATATTATACATATAATATACATGCTTATACATAACATATACATTGATATATTTTGGTCAAACTAGGAGGCTGAACAATATATATTCGTAATTTTCCCTCGTTTCAATTTGAGTGAACTTCTTTCAAGCCCAAGAAAGTGAAGAAACCCCAGGGCCCATAACTAACAACGTTCCTAAACATAGGAGCTTCATTCAATTCTTTCATATACTTTCTTGTTATATGGTAATTTAAATGATCTTTATGCATTAAAAAAATTACATTTTCTTAAAGCAATTACACTACATTCATCATTCACAATCACCCTCCATTTAAGAAATGTGCCTTTCTGCATACACAAATTAAAAAGTGTGTAATATAATAGGTAACAAACTATTTACATATAGCCATCAGGCCACTGAGCGGCAGTACAATATAACATGAAATTTCCAATCCAAATCAACCACTATTTGATGATAATGAAAACATCAATATGCAGTTGTATGATACTAATAAAATGGCGATAATCGTCATCAGAATAATAAGCTTGAAGAATCGAAGCAAGAAACACGTTGCCTCTTGTTCGGGTAGGCTGAATATTCTGGAAATGCAGAAACTTTATCCAGTATAGAACTAAACGCCTCTCGAACAGAGGATAAGAAAATTTCCCGAGCCTCACATCCTCCATCGATCAAATTCGTGAAGAGAAACACGTTCTTCACTCGACTTCCTAACGTTGATATTTCTGACTTCACTAAATTCACATGAAGAGAATTGATAGTTTCCTTTAAATCTGATAAAAGATGAGGCCCGTATTCACAACAAATGGATGCCCTGTAAAGACATGTCCCATCTATTGCATTTTCAGCAATTATTTCAACTTTTATTTCATCAGAGTCCAATGGTATGACGAACCTTTCACTAACATGAGTTGCTGTTTCCTTCAATTGTTTTACTTGACATACTACTTCAGCTAACAATGCTGCTTTGTCCATCTGAAGTAAACGTTTTAACCATTAGTTGAAGCTCAATCAAAGTAAATCATTGACATGACATGAAAATGAAAGTCTGTTTCAATTGAGTCTCATGTGTATAATCAAGTATGTGACATATTTAATGGACACACTTGCAAAAAGATTTCAATAATTTAAGTTAGATGAAATATACTGACGGGGTTGTTCATGTATTCCGCCGAATAGTCCTGGGCTAATCCTTTCTAGAAAAGTAGGTCATGGTAGATGACATGAAAATGACTATCTTAATAGAAAATAAGTGTTTAAGTCAAATGATTAACGCATAGTTGTTAAGGTCATGTCGTCAGTTTTTGGACCAAAGTGCTAACTGCAATGATATTACTAATTAATTGGTGAACAAAGTCAAAAAAAAGTGATCGAGACACAGTTCCAACTACTTTTACAAATAATAGTAACTAATTAATTGAACAAATCAAAACGTGTTAGCATAGATAAAGATATAGAAGTCACCAGCCAACATTATACTCTACAGGTTTAGCCTTTATCAAATGAATAAATTTAAATCAGCCGACAAACCGCCAAAGAGTTTACTTTGTTGATGAACTTATAGTATAAATTTCATATCTATAATGTTTCCATCAATACTAGTTACTCCAAGAACTAGCAATTCCTAATTATGATCTACGAGGGAGTCAAAATTTACCTTAAGGTTTTAGGTTTAAATTTCTGACACTATTTTTATTTTTCGAATCCCTGAAAATTCAGGATCTACGATTGATTATCAAAAGGACCACATCAAACTAATACATGTTCAATTCTACATAGAAGCATAGCCTCCCTGAATTTCCTAAAATCAGAACAAAGGGGGAAATAAACAGAAAGAAGTAAATGAAACAAGAACTGTCGGAGGCACATAATGGAAACAAGTTGGACAGTTAGCCGGTTAATTTATTGTACTATAAAACAGCAGTGGATACAAAATTTTCACTCTACTGTATATACATAAAAAAAAAACAAAAAAAAGAATTTAACTATATATCTATAACGTCGTTTTCCAGCAAAAAACCCCTTCCGCCTCTCTAGTTCCACCCTGACTAGGAACACATTGTCAACTTGGATCTAGTGACTGGTGAATCAAGGGAAATGCCAAATTTTGATTTTTCTAGTTAGAATGGATTGGTCGTACCTATCCAATCAATAACCGATCAAAAGACGAAATTTGGAGAGATTCTTCATCAATCTAGCAGCCGAAAACAGACTCAGCCTTCAAGATTTATGCACTCAAAATGAATATTCATTTCTTATTTTTCTTTTTCTGGGAGAGTTAGGGAATACGACCAGGTTTGTTTCAATTCAAACTTGGGTAAAAACTTGTGCAAGTAAGTGACACAAAACTGACCTAACAACAATTTAAGAACAAAATCAAATAGCTCAAGGTTATTTGACACAGAATTCAAGTTGCAATAGTACTACTGACATTTCTACATCTTTTATCAGATTCAATACCAATGATCATAACATGGAACAACATAATTAATAGTATACAATTGATGCACCAGACATGTAATCTAAAAATTCAAGTATGTACTATCATTCTTTAATCTTCATTCTCAACAGAAAGGGAGAGAATTAACTTACTTTATCAGAAGATGGCACAAGATTCCTGAGTGTGGACAAATGAGCATTAATCCTCTGCCTTCTTCGCCTCTCTGCCTCGCTATGGCTCTTTAATGCAGCAATTGTTTTCCCCTCTGATTTTCCAATTTTTTTCTCCACTCTTCCACTAGCCTTCACTAATTCACCTTTCTCACTATCCAACACCAAACTTTGAACAACCCCTTTTGCCTCATTCTCACAAAACTCACCTAAATTCCCACAGTTCATTCTAACAAATTAATGCACACGAATACAATAGTCCTTTTCTTGTATATTATTGTATACGGATGGTATATGTAACAATATTTTCACATTTCAAACAAAACTCAACAAACCATAAGTTACTAAAACGAAGATTTTTAGTCACTGGGATTCAAGAACAAATTTGATAGTACCATCTAAGGGTCAGCTCCTGGAGGGCGAGTTGTCGGAGCAAACCAAAAAGAGATCATTCGAGGGACAATCTTGAAAATTGAGAAAATCTTGGCAGCAGATGGAGTGTTAATTGTGATAGTTGAGAACATAACTGCCATAGAAGTTGTAAACTAAAAAGATGGAAAAAAATAATGTGAACTTTAAATAAATTATGGGGAAAACAAAAATTAGCAAGAAAACATCCACATTTTCTTTCTAATGGTCAGCATCTCGATGAATATGAAGTTGACCCTGTTGAGCAAATCGATGTAAACAAATCGAAAACCCAGAAATAAACAAACAAAAGATTTGTGTGTTGTTGAAAAGGACAAAATGGACACAAGACTTTTTGATCTTCTTGGTTTTGAAGATACAGAGGACGCAAAAAATGTTGCTATGGCTTATGGTGTTTAGTGGAGGAGTTGATATAAATAGAGAATTGAAAATTTGCCAATTCAAGCAAAAAATGATTAAAGAAATATGTATTTTTGTTGTGTAAATAAAAGACAATGTATACTTGAATTATAAAATGAATGCAAGTGCGTATGTGGAGAAATTCAAATAAGTTGAACATACCATGAAATATATAAAATATTGGATAAAGGTATGAATGTTACATATTCATGATTTTAAAATGCTGCCCTCGTCATTTTATCTTTAAAATAATATTATTTTTTCTATTTGTGTTTGGTATGTGTTTTGAGGCCTGACTGATTCAATTCACGTCGGGTAGTCTTCAATGGGTTAAATCACTCCCTATCAAAGATAACTTATATTCATGGTTCAAACTTGAAACCTATGATTAAGAACAATATTTGGTGGTATCTTTATTAAAGATACTATATATATATATATATATATATATTATTTTTTTTAAAAAGCAAACTTGTGCAGTGTTTCTACGTAATGATGAAAGGTTATAACGTCCATTGATTGATTCTATTATAACCCCGGCCTATGGTCCAAAAAGGGTGTTATAGTATTGTTTTTGAGAATCAAAATAGTGTGGTTCTTTAAATATTTTAAATGTATTCTTCGTCACTTTTATAAAAGAATATATAATAGAAATTGTGAAAAGATCAATTATTAAATGTACTCCATTTTGCGTTTGAAATTTGACAAATTGTCAAGTGCCAAGCCTAAGTGACGAGCAAATCAGAATATAATAACATGAGAGGAAATATCAAAATTGAAATCTACAAGCTTCATAACGAGTCAGAAACAAATTCAAAATTAGATAGTAATAAACTAATTCATAATGGGTTAGAGACGGATTCAAAATTAAATGGGTAATAAACTAAAGCTTCAGCATCCATCCCTAGTCTCTTTCACACTCTCTAGTCTCAGACGTCATCTCCAAATGATCAGTCTATAACCTCACTAATAAGTCATTAGGGTAATTGGCCAAACAATATTCATTAAGGTTTAGCAATATTTCAGTTTTAATTAATAGAATAGAACTTTGATTAGCGCGCTAGCAATCGACCGGTCACCAAAGTAGTTGAAATTTGCAATAATAGAGGTTGAATATTGCAATGCATTATTAAATAATTCCCTTTCTCAAGTGGTTAATATTAAAATTATTCAGAATAGGTCCGAAACCGAAAACCACAAGAAACATTAGCCATCATAAAAGTTTTAATACAAACATTATTAATACTTTATTTGAGGCTGAGAACCTTTTATCTCTCAACATATGTAGCTTTAAATTATTATTATTTTAATTTAAAAAACCTAAATAAAAAAAGTCAAAACTTTAAAAATCTCTTATTTGTAGACCAATAGAAAGTCAAATTTGAAATATTCTTGTTTTGGAATCTCAAACTCTATTGATTGATTTATTCTTAAAAAATTAATAGCAAGTTAACATCCATAAACAAAACTAATATAAATAAATAATTAAATTTGAAGTCATTATTAGGTGGTTAAAATAATTGTACTCAAATTAGCTGCTGAAGAATGGCTGGTGTAACCGTTTTCTGAAAGAGAAATATTGGTAGACTTATACTTTTCAGTTAGGTTTTAAAAGGTGGTTCATATTCTAGTCATCCATGACGTGGCATTTGATGCTTATAAAGTAACAATAAAGAAAAAAAAGGTTTAGACTAAACCAAATCAGAATTAAAGTTAGTTCACTCAATTTATTAATAAGAAAATAATTAATTTCTGATTATATAAGTGAACACATATTCAAACCAAAATAAAAATGTTAAGTGAATACTTATTTCGGATTGGAGGAAATAACAAATTATCATGATGGAACAGAGTTGATAGTTAGCAATATTATTTAGATAGTACTAGTTAATTATCAGAGTTCGAGTTAGCTATATATTATTTAGTTGCATTGAAGCTCTGACTAAATTCGAATCACGCATTGCATGATTTTTTGGGGTGATGCTCCCAACATGAATTTTTTCATATCCAAAACTCGAACCCGAAATATCTGCTTAAGAGTGAAACATTCTTATCACAACCCATGTTAGTAGATTGTGTTATGTTTAATTAACTAAGAAATTGCTTAGGAGTTTAGATGAAACTTTTTTTTTGGTATGTATATATATATACACTTGTGAGATTTGCGCTTAATAATATATCAATCAATATTTACTAGTCATAAGAAACACGTACTCTTATTGGGACATTATTAATTTCATACAGAAGCACGTCATATATTATTGTTGCAAGGGAAAGCCGGTGATAAGTCAAATCAAATTTAAACAATATAACCATTATATATTATTTCACATGATGCACATACAATACAATTAAATAGAAGGTGGCACCTTTTTAGTGCTATAATAACGTAACTATGGACAGTTCAATAAAAGTCTACTTCAAACCCACAACGTATTCACATATGTTTTTGGGAAATCTGAGTAGCTCAATTGATTGGCTATGCAAATTTTATTCGTTGCTTAGAATTCAATTCACCACCTGATAATCCCTCCCGCATTTCCCCTTCCCCAGCCTAAACCCTTTTTTTTTCAAAAAAAAAGTATTCACATATGTTTATGGTTGAAAAATACTAAAAAAGCTAAGGATATTTAATTTCCTTTAGGCAGTGGGATAAGAAGCCTTCATGGCAAGTCCACAAAGGCCTTCTTTATCATCAATATCCCTTTTCATGTATGCATATCCATTTTCACCCCATTTACTGCCCCATGAATTCTTTATAATCCAATATTTTGTACCATCACTTGCAGCACCATATCCCACTGCTGTAACAGCATGGTTAAGCCAAGTGCTACATGATCCACTAAAGACACCACTTGAATAAAACTGGAAATCGAAGCTACTCCCATCGATGGCCACCGACACGGGTTGATTAGCCACAGCTTGCAAAAGGGCCTTCTCGTTGTTGGCTGGCACATCTTCATATCCTGTAGTAATAAGGAAAAGGTGTTAAATGAGCGAGTTGAATTATATTTAGACAGATTAATTAAAACATACTATTAAGTTAATAGATAGGTTGGGTCATAATTAACTCGTTCAGTGTTTGCTTGGTCTACGATTTATTTATTTCTGTAACAACTTTCATCGAAATAGTTAAATAATTGGTCATAACCAAACTCAACCAAATCAAATATTTTTATAATTTTTTAATTTTATAGGCTAAATGTAACACATGTACCTGTAATTTTGGCTACTGAAACAGCTGATTTTTTCTTGTTGCAGACACCATCTGCTGCCTCGTATGGATAATTTGCTTCTGTAGTGAGGCCCTTATTTTTTATGATGAATTCAAAGGCAGTATCCAAGAGTCCTCCGGTGCAACCTAGGTCCTCGCCTTCGACATCACAATCTACAAGTTCTTGCTCTGATAAAGGGATTAATTTTCCTGTTTTCAGTTGGTGTAGGCCTTCCATAGCTGCTACTGCAGAAAATGCCCAACAGCACCCTGTATGTTTGCATACCACCAAAAAATGAATATTAATGAAAGAAAAAGTGTGTTTGTGAAAGAGGCAAACTACCCTTTCCGGAAATTTCCTTAAATTATGAGACAGTCACAGAGAAATGGAAATGTGTCCCCTGTTTTTTTTTTTACTCTCTAAAGTTTACAGTCCGTCGTGATATCATATTAATTGGTGTATAGTTTTTAATAAATTAGGAAAATAATTTGGAATGACTAGTTCATGTTAAGGATAAAATTGGAAAAATAAAATTGTCTTTCTGTTGATATAATAAGGTAGACAAGGTACAAGTATAGGGAGAGGCGGAACTGGTAAGGATCTAGAACCCCTTTAATTCAATGGAAAATTACACTTATTATATATAATTAAAATTATTTTTAGGTATATATAATGACTTCTTTGTATTTTAAGTATAAGTAAATATTTATTTTAATTAAAATAGTGAAGTAAAAATGAACGAAAGAAAGTAAAATAGTGCCTTAGTTTTTGTTAAGATCACTAGCTTCAAGAAAACAAAGTCTAAGTCCAATCTTCGATTTTGTCCAATTGGAAAAAGTTCAACTCTAGTACTTTTTCATGGGTAGTTAATTAGTTATTTTCTTAAGTAACATGATTAGTCTACTAAAAAATACAGATGATATTAGCAAATTCATGTACTTACCACATTCCTTTTGGTCCTTGATAGGGGTAACGGCATCTTTCTTTCTCCAATCCATAGTTGGCGTTACGTCTGTTACATTAGCGTACCTAAAATGTGTTTTTGGCTTTGCGGAGGACATGACCTTAGGGTGCGATGACCTCTTGTAACCGGTATGTAACACACGAAATTCTTCGTTTGTGAGATCAGCAAATTTATTAACGCCAAGTTTGTACCCTTTATCTTCCCCTGCATTAAAAGTTTCTATACGTTCCACGTTTTCTTTGAATATTTTAAAACGCATTTCTTTCTCTTTCAAATCGTTGTAAATTTTGTCATGATGGGCAATCCATTGCTCATGCCTAACTCGCATGGTTGTCTCATAGTTGATTGGACGTGATGAAGCTAATTGAGAGCTCCAAAGTCCAAACACTATGAAGAGAAAAACTAAGCAAAGGTATTGGCTAGGATTTGTAAATATGGCCATTATGGAACAACTAGTTATTTTATTATGAATAAGGAAAATGAATTATTATTTTTTGGATGAATGTTAGAGCATGCTAGGCCAAAGGTATTTATAGACAAGAAATTCCTACAAGTTGAATCTCCTGTTGTTGTTGCATAGATAAAGTCATGCTATTTTAGATTTCTTGCACAATTTTCTAACTCATTAGGTGTTCCACCAAACTTTTGAAAGAAAATAAGTGTTTTGAAAAGTAACAAAAATTATTTTTTAGAAGCTAAGAAAAAATAGATTTTCTCCAAAAAATTTTTTTTTTGAAATGTACTTTTGAGAAAATATACGTAGAAACACTTTTTATAAGTTTGGTTTAATATTAATTGCTACTCAAAAGTGATTTTCAAATTGATTAGTCAAACACAAATTACTTCTCACCAATTTATTTATTTTTTTGTGAAAAGTTGTTCTCAAATAAGCTAATTTTAGAAGTTTGGCCAAACAAATTAATTACTAACACATTTTTAGATGGAACTAGATCGGTTATCGTGCTTAGCATGAAAATTGTTGCATACTACCTCGACGGTTGAATTTTTTAATTTTCTCTTAATATAAATTTGTTAAGAAATCTTTATTATCTTCTTGTTGCGGTACTAAAACAGCTCAAAAAGACTTTTTATCGTGTGTCACTTATATCATTCAAATATTTATCAACTTTACATGTGTTTTCGTGTGTGCATCTTCAAACATAGTAAAGGTAATAAATTGACCCATCGAAAGTCCCCGCATCATTATTTTGCTATCTCATGAAACATCGACTTTGTATTACTAGTTGTTGGTCTAAAATGACTTAAAAAATACTCCTAACATAATATTACGTCTTCTTCAAAAGGCTGCATGTACCATTAAGACTATTAACCACTTTATAGGTAACTTCTTTCTCGCTTTTCTATGTGACTTGTACAAATAATACTTCTTTCTTTCAGTAGTCACATTCTCTATTTCCATCATATGACCACTAGTGGTAATTCAAAATTTTGAATTTTGGTTATTAGGAAATTACACTAAGGATCCGTTTGGCCATGCGATATGGTATCATGATATGATATTATAATATAGAATTATGAAATGAAATTAAAGTTTTGTTTGGACATGCGATATGAAATTTTTGTGTTGTATATTTTCTCATAAACATAAGAATCTCATAAGTTGTAAAACTATTAAAATAGCCCCAATTGTTTATTAAATCTTACTAAATAAATAAAAATTTATAAAATCGCATAATAAATTATTACAAAGCTATTTGTTCTCCACTTAAGTAATTGTTTCATCTAACTTTAATTCATCAAACTTTAATTCAATAAAAAAAATTGAACATAAACTGTAGTGTACTAGTCTTTAATATAATCCTTCCACATAGTAAGAACAATTTCCTCACGTTGAACTTGCATTTCTCGATCATGTGACCGAGAAGACGAACCAACATTGTTACTTTGAATTGTATTAAAAAAATGGTAGAAGTAATAAATTAGGTGTTGGAGTAAATGAAGAAAACAAATTTATTACTCAACAATCGATTGGTGTGAGTTAAAATGACTATATGTTGATGAGAATAATAAATTTTATGTCGGTGAGAATAATAAATTTTTAAAAGTAATGATGTGATTATAAATTTTATTTACATATGAAATAAATTGTTAGCAGATATAAATGTGGGGTTGTTTTTAACAAAATATAAATTTGTGGGTCAATTTTTGTATTAAAAATATCTCAAACCATGATATGGAATCATGAGATGGAATCAGCGTAAAATTGCATGTCCAAACGCTGATTCCATCTCACAATTCTATATCGTGATATGGTATTGCATGGCCAAACGCCTATTAAGAATATGGAAAATCATCATGATTTCTATTCAAGTGGATCGATCTAATACACTGTTTATAGAATACATGGACTATAGTACACGAAACCACCACTCCATGCAACTCGTTATGGAGGAATTTTGACTTAAATGATTGATACACATGCCTAGCTAAAGGCTAAACAAGTACTACTTATAATATCGTGCATCACATTTCATGCATATATATGTAGCTTGGAAAATGTTAACTAGGTAGGGATGTTTGACACGGAAATCTAACTTCATGCTCAGAATTAATAATTTTAGTAATTAGTACGTAACTGAATAAATAGGCACTTCTTAGTTACTTTCAGTCTCCAGTAGCTATGAAACTGACAAAATGATCTCATTATTATTTAGCCAGTACTATCATTTTAAACAAGAAAAGAACTCGAAGTGGATGAAATAGATTGGGGATGAGTTAAACGGGTGAACTTTTAGATATATTTAAAACTTGAACAGAGTTGCTTGCTATGTGTTTTTCTTTCAAAATTAAGGACAAATTTATGTTCAAGCATAATGAGAGGGATATATTTGGACTGAAAGTAAATATAATGGGAGGGGAATATGTAAAACGAAAATATATCGAGGAATATATTTAAACAATTGTGAATTTAATATAACCATGACCACAAATGACAAAATACAAAACATGATTTCATTCTTCTTTTTCTGGAATCAAACAGTTCAGCAATATTGAATAATTAACTTAACAAAAAAAAACAAAAAAAAAACACTCTTTATCATGGAATCCGTGTAATGGTGATACTCCTTAGAACTTAGAAGTAAAAGGAATCTATTGATAGAAGCAAAACATATACTATCAAGTATCAACACGTACGAAAAGTGTAGACCCCAAATATTTGGAAGTAAAAGGAATCTATTTTATGCATCAAACAAAATTTGGGTCACGTTAGTTTGTGGGATCGCTTGATTTGTTGTACATTTTGTATGTGTCTACTAAGCGTGAAGCATAATCTCTTACTCTATTGTGCTATTAGCCACAAGTTAACATTTTACCTGTTAACAGAAAAATGATAATGATATTGAGTGATTTGAACGGAATCTTTTAAATTTTATTTGTTTTTACAAGTTTTGAATTTCATGATCATGAAAAGTGTGTATAATATATTTAAAATATGTTTTGAATTTCGTAGACATATCAATTATTAAGGTGAACTAAATATTGAATAAAGAACTTGCAAAGTATAGAAATTTAATATTTAAAAAAAAAATGGATTAAAAAAATAAAGTCACACAGTTTAATTTTTAAATTAAAAGGACGGAATATTAAGTAAAAAAAAAAAGAGAGAGAGTTTTCTTTTGAATAATAAATAAGATAAGAAAGAATATAATAATGTTTTGTTCAGGAGACATGATGACGTACTCTCTAGTCTAATGTCATTAGAAAATGGCGGCCATTTCGTTTTCATATGATGCATAATAAAGGCAAGACTAATCTAATGACTTTAATTTCTTATACCTCATAATAATTGTAAATAGATGGTTATAAATGCTTCAAATGTTATTTCATCACCTGTCAATTAGCATCTAAAGACTTTCTTAATTAGAAGCAATTGATTAGCAAAAACATGCATCCTTGTCAGTGACTTTAAACAAAATTGATAAACTTGAATTGGATTTGAATTTATATATTGATAATGCAAAGATTAGTTGCATTATCAGTATTTTAACCTTTTGATGATAGGTTATTTACTGTTCTAATTTCTATTAAAAGGCTAGAATTATGTTCATCGTTTGAATTTATTTGTAAAATAATTAAATTCATAAATAAACGGATTGAGTAAATATTTTTTTATAGTATAATTAAGGGAAAATTAGCAAACTAGTCACAATCTTATCATAATTATTAAAAACATCTACACTTTAAAATAGTTATTAAAAATGTCATTAATATTTTAGAAAATAAATTGTATCCTAGTATAATTAATTTCCTTTCCTTTTATTTCTCAAATCATGCCCACATTGTACCATTTTTTATTTCACCATTCGGTAAAAAAAAAAAAAACTCTCATTATCCACTTACCCCTCGATCTAGGTTTTACCTCAAATCACTTTTTTCTCTCTCTTCCTTTTTTCACTACTGTGATCTCATTTCCTTGTTCAAGAAAATCAACTCTTCAAATTTTCTACACTTTGTTCAAGAAATCTCACAATTAATTCAAATGATCTTTCACCCATTGATAAATGTAAATTCAATGTCAACAAGTATTTTGTGAGATTTCTTGTGACTTTGTTTTCATATTCACCAAATATTTTGTATTTTGAATTTTCAGTCTTTTAAATAGTATTGTTCAATTTTTTTGTGAGTTTGTTTTCATATTCACCAAGTATTTTGTGAGATTTTCCTCTTTTATGTATTTCAGATTTTTCGTCTTTTAAACATTTTTGTCGATTTTTTTTATGATTTTGTTTTCATATTTGAGATTTAGTAGATTGTAGTAATCTACATTGACATTCATACATCATATATTGTTTGATTTTTTGTACATTCATATTTAATAATTTCGAATTTTGCTTATAGAGTTACTAATGCACAGGTGAATAGATATTCAGATTTGGATTTGGTGAACGAAAAATCGAAAAAAGGAACATAGAAGAAGGAGAAGGAGAAGGAGAAGGAGGAGCAGGAGCAGGAGGAGGAGCAGGAGGAGGAGAAGGAGGAGAAGGAGAAGAAGAAGAAGGAGAAGAAGGAGAAGAAGAAGAAGCAGAAGAAAGAGAAGAAGAAGAAGGAGAAGAAGGAGAAGAAGAAGAAGCAGAAGAAAGAGAAGAAGAAGAAGAAGCAGAAGAAGCAGAAGAAGAAGAAGAAGAAGAAAGAGCAGAAGAAGAAGAAGAAAGAGAAGAAGAAGAAGAAGAAAGAGAGAGTTAGGGAAGAAAATTGTAAAAATTGTATTCATATTACTTTTTATTTTACTCAACATTTGTATTTTTATTAAGAACATTGTATTTCCTTTTTAGTTTGTAGTCATTCCAATAGGTTTTTTAAGCATAGATGTATCCTATTTTTTTCACAGTCAATTTGTATTTTTTTTTAGAATATTGTATCATTCCTCAACAAATTGTATTATTTCCACTACGTATCCTTTTTTTCCCCAGAATCTTGTATTTCTATTTCTTTCACAGTCAATTTGTATTTTATTTTTTAGAATATTGTATCCTTCCTCAACAGATTGTATTATTTCCACCATGTATGCTATTTTTTTCCAGAATCTTGTATCCTTTCATAAATCATATTCATATGTAATGATTAGATTATATTGGGATACAATCAGTAATATTTTTGTAGTACATATAAAAAATTTTTGGCAATTTTTAGTTTTCACTGTGAAAGTAAAATACCAATTTTAATTTGAACGGTAAAGTGAGCACATAAAATGTAAAAAAAATTGGTTTACTATTACGATGATATGTTATTTTTTAAAAATATTCCCTCCCCTGATTTTCTCTTTTCTGTTATTAAATAATTGTATTTTTGCAAAATCAAACAAATAAAAAATACATAAATCAGATACATAACAAACTAAAATATTGACATTTTAAATAAATATTAAAAATATGGATAAGAGGTCCTATTAAATGCCAAAATATTGACATTTTGAAAATTTTCACATTAATTAATATGTCAAATTTACGGGCCATGAGCATGAACACTACTTCAATATTTATCTACCTTTCTGTTTTAATGTACTACTTTTTTTAAGGGTGAGAATTATTTTCTCCCTCTGGTTTTGTGTAAAGCATCAAAATTGTACGATTTAACCAAGTGCGTCATTTATCCTTTGTGTTATATAGGTGCCAATGGATAATATTATATCAATTTAAAAAAAAATATATATTAAAAACCTATTTTTACAAAAAAAAAATAATATAACTAGTTTCATTGCTCCATTTTTAGACTATAAATTTACCCTCGCAAATAAAGAATGATAATATAAATTGCTCTCGATTTAACATATTATCAATGTCCTTTGATATTTTGTTCTCGAGAAAGAAGAATATTTGAGAGAAATGTATACATCAACTTGCCTTAACTTCATTCATGCATGTGATCTCTTAAATTTAAATAAAATTTATAATTTCAGACACAAATATTTTCAATTTTAATTCCTCGTGTCTAAAGTTATGATTTAGGCCATGATATAAATAGGAACCCAAAAATTAGCTATTTTGTGCACTTCACCTATTGGGGAATTAGGATGGCAGGATTGGACATGGACTTATAACCCCAAACCCGTTACAAATTGGAGACCCTAAACCCAATTGATTTCGGATTTGGCTAAACCCAAACCTTCAAATACCGCTTTACTCCTCTTTCATGCCTACACTCTCGTTCTTTTTCCGACGAAATCCTCGAACTTCTCTTTCTTCTGAAAAAAATAAAATAAATCATCAATGTAAGTTGTTTATCTCTTTTCCGTCTGATCTCATACGAATTTTCTGAATCACTTTTCTATGAATGGAGAAAAGTTTGTTGGTATAATAATTGTAGTGCCCTATTGTAATCTGTTTCTATGTAAAGTTTTGTTATCTAGCTATGCACATGATTCAATATTATTGTGATTTACAGATAATTTTTTATACTTTAGTTAATGAGAAGGGATTGAAGTCTAGTTTAGCACATTGTGATATCCAATTTTGATCTGTTTTAGAATCCTGCCTAGGTCATGCAAGGTCGGTTATTTTGGTCTATTGGAATAGTGCTCTAGTGTTTATTTTTCCTCTCAATGCGAGACTTGTGTATCAGTGTAAGGATGAGTCTAAGATTTAGAGAACATATAGTTTTAGAGAAAAGGTATGAATTGTTGAGTACTGGAATGGAAAAACTCCGAATAGTGTGGAACATAAATAGAAGATTCATATAATTGTTTCTAACTACTTGGGACCTTTAGGGCGGTAACATGGATATTCATTTGCAATCCTAAGCTCATAGAGTTGTTTGCGAGCATGATTTTGATCTCAAAGTTTCTCTGGTAAGTTAATGTTACAAGAAACAAATTGTTCTAGTTTTGATTGAGGAATTGGATCTTTTTATGATGCTATTTTTATTTTTGTGTCATTCTCGTTTATTTTTTAAAATTTGTCCAATCCTACTTTTATTGTGTTGAATTATTCCCTTGTTTATTTTAGGAAATTATAATTCCTATTAGTATTTGTCCTAATAGATTTGGAAAAGGAAATATTGTCCAACGAAAAACCTTTTCTTTATAGGTTTGGGACTATCTTTTCCTTATAGGTTTGGGACAACTTTGGATCTATGTAGTTGGGGATTCTAAAGCATTGTAAAACTTATTCTCTTTCTTTCATAGTGGAAAAGTCTCTCTCTACTTTTGATGGAGGAGTAAGCCTAGCCGAACCTCATTAAATCCTTGTGTTATTCTTTTTCTCTATTTCCGCAACATATTGCATTCACCCTTACCATATTAATTTGACGGTAGGGTTTTCGGTTATATCTTCATGTTATATGTACATACCTGTAATTGGTTTATGTCATTTGAGGTTGCTGACCGGTAACAACTTCTGTGCTGAAAAGTGATTTGTGAAATGCTAGATAATGGTTTGAAGTGAGCATCAACCATATCGAATTATTTAAGACATCAATATGTTGAACTATATCTTTCATGGTCTTTAAAGATTTTTGGTTATTAACTTGTTATACAGGCATTTTCATGGGTTTCACAAAATGGGCTACATGTCTTATCACACTTCATGAGTCGATGTAGTAATTCATGGTTATTCTTACACATGCATATTTTTAGATAGTTTCTCCTTGTGATGAATATGCATGGTAGCTCTACAATATTCTTCTCTTACACTGTGATTTCCATTGGTTGTAAACAGATAAAGTGACCTAGTACCATGGAAGCAGCTAATAACACTGATGTTAGTATTGATAGTTCTCAAAAAGCCTCTGATGTTAGTATTGATCCAAAACCTCAAGTTATATACCGCTGCAAGAAATGTCGAAGGATAGTTGCATCAGAAGAGCAAGTTGTTCCACATGAACCTGGTGAAGGCCAAAAATGTTTCAAGTGGAAAAAGAGAAGCGACAATCCCTACAACGAGCCACCTCAATGCTCCTCTATTTTTGTTGAGCCCATGAAGTGGATGCAAGTTGGTTAGTCTCATTCCTAACTGTTCTTTTATTCCTATACAGAATTGCCTTCTATCCTTTGAAATTACTAATGTCACTCAATCTCATCTAAAAGTGGAAGATGGTTGTGTCCAAGATAAGCTTCAGTGCCTGGGTTGCAAAGCTCGGCTTGGTTACTTCAATTGGGCAGGCATGCAGTGCAACTGTGGAGCATGGATTAACCCTGCATTTCAGCTGCACAAGAGTCGACTAGATGAGTGTCATCTTTAAATGTTTTCTGTTTATTAGTTATGTAAATCAGTTAAGAACTTACCGTCGTCCTGCCCGCGGCTTTTTTTATTGGTGGAATATTTGATGTAAAGTTGATCACAAGCAATTATAGTTTTAATGGAGTTGCTAACAATATCGTTCGTCTCTTTAAATGTCTTGCTGTCAAATGTGCTTACTGCTCTATATCATTTGGTGAATCAAATATCATTTAGTGAAGAGAGTTCAGGAAGAAGAATCATGCATTAACTTCAATAATACATATGTTTATCTCAAAGAACAGGACATTGCTATCAGAAAACGAAACATTTTATTTTTTATGCCCAACAAAAACTGCAATGCTCCAACACAATTAACACATAAATAATAATGAACTTGTCAATTTTTCTTATTACCAATTGGATACAAGTATAACTTCTAAGGATGATCAGTAAATCAGAAGTGTCATGAATCAGAAAATATGCATCCCTTATTGACCAGCAGCAAAAACTTCAGCTGGAAAAGTTTTGGTGATGCCAGCCAGACTCTTGATTTGAATATTTCCAGTGGGAGGATCATCCAAAGTGATCTCATTAGCTGGAAGCCATAACATCAACTCCTAAGCCTTCACTCCCTTGAGCTTCTTGATTCTCTTCTTTTCGACGTATCCACTCATTTCTGTATCATAACTTACCAGTTTGCCGATCATCTTGAACTTGTGCTCAACTTTTTTTTCTTGCTTGATCCATATGTAGCTTGTGTTCTTCACAAACCCCACTTCGATCACATCAGCAAGATGGAGTAGCCCCAATGGGAGTTCGAATTCCTCGAGTAGGGAAAGTGCCATTTTCAAACCTTCCTCATGCCCCTTGTTGATAATTGCTCCTTCCTTCTCTGCCATAGCTGCTAGCTTTGAATTCTCACAAGAATCGCTTGTTCTTGATCACTATTTTTGCTTCTCTGCTGGTAAGAAACTGAATTTATTGTGGAAAAACCAATAAAAGCTATGATGGTTGTTGACCATAATATCTGGCAGAATATATTTGTGATATTGTGCAAGACATGGTGCTCAAGTCATGCTTGCAATTGTAGGTAAATATTCTCTAGTTTATCAAATTATAAATCAGAAAATACAGATACTTTTTCAACTCTTTTGATTCTTGATTTATCAATAGTTATCAGTTTTCACTTGTTGCTGGTCCTAAGTTTTATCAAATGCAATTTGTCTGCCCTTTTCTTGGTTCATGCCAAGATGATGACAATTTTGCTGCATCAAGAGGCATTCAAGGCCATGGTTTTAAATACCAGGCATCAAGTTCTTTAAGAACACGAGACATAACTTGTGAGATATTATATGTGAAATATACTTACGTCCCACAAAAAAGTTTTTGATCCTGACGGACAAAACCCAAAATAGGGAAGAAATTAAAAGTACAAATGACCCACTCTAGCTAGCTATCAAAGCGGCAACTTCAGTGTGCTTTCTATCATGACCCAATTCTCCTTCTTATTATTTTCTTGAAACTTTTGTGGCCCTCATAGCACAAGGTTTGTCTCCAAAAATTAACAACCTATTCAAATAAAAATGTGAAAAGAAAAGATAATATGTGATTGTGGGTTGGACCACATTTAAATGGTATAATAATCTTTGCTATCGATCATGACTGTGTCCGTCGTTTATATGTTTCGAGATTCTTGTGCACATAGGTGGTGCCAGGATTTGAACTTATGGGTTCTGAATTCCACAATGACTTCAAATGCTAATAACTGAAGTTTAGCATATTTAGTAATTTCATAACACAAACATAGAGTTTCGGACAAACTTTAAGTTAAGTTGCCTTCTAGCTCCGTCCCTGTTTGTGTTTTCCATTGCTTCACCTTAAATCGCACATTGGTTTAGGTTCTGCACATTGCTCTATATCATTTGGTGAAGAGAGTTCAGGAAGAAGAATCATGCATTAACTTCAATAATACATGTTTATCTCAAAGAACAGGACATTGCTATAAGAAAACAAAACATTTTATTTTTTATGCCAAACAAAAACTGCAATGCTCTAACACAATTAACACACAAATAATAATGAATTGATCATTTTGCTTAATACCAATTGGATACAAGTATGACTTCTATTGATGAAGTAAAACACAAGTGTCATGAATCAGAAAATATGCATTGATTTTTTTCCCTTACTGGCCAGCAGCAAAATATTCAAGTGGGAGAGTTTTGGTGATGCCAGCAAAACCCTTAAATTGAATATTACCAGTGGGAGGATCATCCACAATGATCTCGTTAACTGGAGGCGACACTATCGGTTCCTTAGCTTTCACTCCCTTGAGCTTCTTGATTCTCTTCTTGTCAATATATCCACTTATTTCAGTGTCATAACTTACCGGTTTGCGGAGCATCTTGAACTTGTGCTCAACTTTTTTTGCTTGCTGGATCCACATGTAGCCTGTGTTCTTCACAAACCCCACTTCGATCACATCAGCAAGAGGGAAGAGCCCCATTGGGAGTTCGAATTCTTCGAGTAGGGAAATTGTCATTTTGAAACCTTCCTCATGCCCCTTCTTGACAATTGCTCCTTCCTTCTCTGCCATACTAGCTTTGAATTCTCAAAAGAATGCTTCTTCTTGATTACTACTATTTTTGCTTCTCTGCTTGAAAGAAACTGAATTTATTGAGGAAAAACCAATGAAAGCTATGGTTGTTGTTGACCATATCAGGTATGATTGCAAAACATCTGGCAGTTTAACTATGCAAAATCACACCATTGACATTCTGAGATTGTGCAAGACGTGGGATCAAGTCATGCTTGTAATTATAGGTAAATATTCACTAGTTTATCAATTATAAATCAGAAAATACAGAAATACTTTTTTAACTCTTTTAATTCCTGATTTATCAATAGTTATCTGTCTTCACTTGTTGCTGCTCCTAAGTTTTATCAAATACAATTTGTCTGCCCTTTTCTTGGTTCATTCCAAGAATAAGATGACAATTTTTCTGCATCAAGAGGCATCCAATGCCATGGTTTTAAATACCAGTAATCCATGTGTGGTATTTAAAACGTCTTTATATATATATATATTTGAGAATCTTCTAGATAGAAAATCCATTTTCTATGTTTTTGTTATACATGGGGAGATACATACACATTTGTATCTTTCAGTAGCTGACTCTGGGCTGTTGTTATGAGACTGCATGTCTTATTATCCTTTCTATTTTTCAACCATGAAGAATGAAATAAAAAAAGGTCTACACCTAACCTTGGGTTAATTTACTTCGCCTACAAATAGGAATTTTTTTTCGAACTTTGGACTGGGGCTATAATTAGAGATACCATTGTTTTTTATACAAAATTCCTATAAAAATGAGAAATGCCCTGCTTTTTTGGCTTTGATCAGCAATTATCTGCTTCACCTTTGGCTACCCAGTGTTACTGTGAGCAAAAAACTCAACTATTTAGAATTCCAAAGCCCACCCCATTCGTTCTACTCGCAACAATCCAACAAGTTCTTTGGGTGAAAAAACATTAGACATTTCATTTTCTAGAACCAACACTTTCGATGTTATTTGGCGTATACAATAATTTCTATATGCCTATCATAAATATGCACCGGATCACTAGCTAAGGCCCCTAATAAAGGAAGACCAGGTAACAAAGTTTCTTATTGAGCTACGTACTTACTTTAAAACCGAGAAATCTCAGTTCCAAGAAATCATATCTTTCTACCAAGAAAGCTAACAATATAGAAAACACACAAGTGTCATGAATCAGAAAATATGTTCCATTTTCCCTTACTGGCCAGCAGCAAAAGCTTCAACTGGGAATGTTTTGGTGATGCCAACCAGACTCTTGAATTGAATCTTGCCAGTGGGAGGATCATCTACTGTTATCTCATTAACTGGAGGCCATAACATCAACTCCTTAGCTTTCACTCCTTTGAGCTTCTTGATTCTTTTCTTGTCAACATATCCATTTATTTCAGTGTCATAACTTACCATTTTGCTGATCATTTTGAACTTGTGTTCAACTCTTTTATTTTGCTGGATCCACATGTAGCCTGTGTTCTTCACGAATCCCACTTCGATCACATCAGCAAGAGGGAGGAGCCCCATTGGGAGTCCGAATTCTTCGAGTAGGGAAACTGCCATTTTCAAACCTTCCTCATGTCCCTTCTTGACAATTGCTCCTTCCTTCTCTGCCATGACTAATAGTTTTGAATTGTCAAGACTATGTTATTACTTAATATAATAGCTTGTTCTTGATCACTTTTTTGCTATCTGTTTGAGAGAAACTGAATTTATTGTGTACTACTATGAGAAGAGACATAATAATTGATGGACAAACCAATGAAAGCCGTGGTTTTTCACTTGTTGCTGGACCTAAGTTTTATCAAATGCAATTTGTCTGCCCTTTTCTTGGTTCATTCCAAGAATAAGATGACAATTCTGCCGCATCAAGAGGCTAATCCAAGGTACTTGGCTTGGTTGGATTGGATTAAGGAACACTAATTACTAGAAAATAAGGAATTAACGGCCGACAAAATTTTGTAGCTTAACAACAAATTTTTTTTATGATAATTTCATTTAGTTACGGATTAGGGATGAATTATATAAAATTTCAAATTAGCTAGAAGTTTTTAGCGACGGATTAGCTAGGGATAATTCGATGTCTTTTTAGTAGTGGAAGTAGGCCAATTTATGGAGTTATATGCCTATTATATGTTAATTTGACTATGAGCATGTTTGGATTGGCTTATATTAAGCGTTTTTAAGCATTTTTGTAGCGTTTGGGTGAGATAAAAGAAAAAGTACTTTAAACGCTTGTTTTTAAGTCAAAATAACAAAAATAAGTCGAAAACCATAAGTTAAGAAGTGAAGTATATACATCAAAATAAGGTATTAATATTATAGCATCTTTTTCAAGCCCTTCAAATTTTGTATGGTAGCAATTATTCCAGTTGTACTTTATTAACTCTCAACAATCAACATTCCTAATTAACTTTTCTTAAATATTCTTGGAAGATCGATCTTTATTTCTTTTCGATTACTTAATTAACTATTGTGACACCAAAACTAAAAGAACCAAAAAGGTTCTATGAGATGTAGCTGCAGCTAGCTAGGTGTCAATATCATGTAAACAACGAAGCAAACTTCAAGCCTTTGAAATATGTCAATAACATTTTTTGTACTCAATCAAGTGTGCAGTGTTATGTACATACTACATACGACACTAGTCTTGACATTTAAGTAAAATACCCTATAATTTCAATGATTTTTCTTATACATTCTTAATTACTATAACAATTCCAATTTGATGGTTTCAGCAAACTTTATTATTTGCAGTATGCGAAAACTAAGACTGAAAAATTTTAGGTCATAAAGAAAATAGTGGTGAGATAATAATAAATAGTCCTTGTAAATAAGAAGGCAAAGTCAGTAAATTTATATGATATTACGGGAATTAAAATAAAAAGAGACTATTATATTGGTTTAAAAATCGTTATCACGATAATGCCCATCCTTATACAAGGTTGGTTGTATTTTCAAGATTAGAATGAATTTCTTTGTTATTACAGTACTATATAGTACATATATTGCAACTAACTTTAATTTTCCCCAAAACAAGGAGTTGAATAGATGAGTGGACTCTAGCTCATTGCTCATTTGATTGCACAATTGCCCCTTCAAGCTTTAAATAAGCCAAGTTTTAATTTTTGTCCAAAGAAATTGAACTCATGCTTGGCCAGACATAAGTTCTCTAAGAACACGAAATATTCTAATGCAAAAATATAAACTTGTGTCCCTAAAAACGTTTATCTTGAGGAACAAAAGTTTGAAACCAACCCAAAATGGAGGCAAAAAAGTGCAAATGACCCCCTCTAGCTAACTTTCAAAGCCGCAACTTCAGTGTGCTTTCTAACATGGTCCATTCCTTATTATTATTTTCTTTAAACTTTTGTGGCCCTCATAGCACAAGGTTTGTCTCCAAAAATTAACAACCTATATATGCTCAAATAAAAATGTGAAAAGAAAAGAAAATATGATTATATTGTGGGTTGGACCACAACTTTTTTTTAAAAAAAATACTATTTTTAGTTATATTTTTCCTTATCTTTCTTATTGTATACGCTCCAATTAATAGATAATCATGCCTGTCCAGGTCAAGTTTTGTGTGTATATAAACACACAATATTAGTATAGTCGATAGACACACAAAGGTACACGAATTAAACTTTGACATTATTTATTTCATCTAAAGGAAGTTTACAGTTGTGTTGCTAGTAGCTCCTCCATCGTCTCAAAGTCACACAATATGACGGTCTGCTTCTTAACTCATGTCTTCTTTTTTTGTTTAAATGTTACGTTACTTAATTACCATTCACAACCCCATAACTAAAGGAGAAAATAAAGAAGAATATATAATATGGTATAATAATCTTTTGCTATCGATCATGAGTGTGTGTTTATATGTTTCGAGACTTTATGTGCATAGGTGGAGCCAAGATTTGAATTTATGGGTTCTGAAAAGTAACTGAATTCTAAATTTAATGTATATACATATTTACTAATTTCATAACACACATATAGAGTTCAGGAAGAAGCCATAAGTTAAGTTGCCTTCTTCTTTGTGTGTGTGTTTTCCATTTGGATTTATATCTCTTCTTATAAATATGTGTACGTTATCATTACATTCCTCTTCTTATTGTTTTTCTTTAAAGTAATACTCCCTCTGTCCCTAATTACTTGTCCACATTTCCTTTTTTAGTTGTCCCTAATTACTTATCAATTTTGACAAATCAAGACAGGATAAATTTGTTTTACCTATTATATCCTCAATTAATTACTTTGAAAAAGGTAGAACTTCTTGAAAATTTCAAGTTTTTAATTCATCTACTTCATAATTAATAGGGGTAAAATGGTAAACTCACTATGTCAATTATTGTTTTCTTAATGTGTCAATTTAAAAGTGGACAAGTAATTAGGGACAGAGGGAGTATGTCTTGTTCTTCTTCGGTAAATAATTGAAAATATGAATGAGGTTGAAGACAGGAGAGGAATGAAAAAGAGTTACCTATAGCTAATCTCTATTTTGAAATGCTAGTATTAAAAACATGTTTTTGTGATCATATTTTTTATACTACTCCCTCCGTCTCGATTTATGTGAAACTTTTTGCTTTTCGAAATTTTAACTATTTGAATTTTTTACCAACATTTTAAATTATATAATTTTAATCATATAAATGAGAAAAATTGTGACTTATAATGTATTTTTAAATTATTTTTTTAATATCTAAATTTTAATTTTAAAATATTGAATTGATTTAATTCGATAGTTCAAAAATTAATCAATTTAACGCTCTTCGGAAGATAAAAATATCACATGATTAAATAATACTAGCTAGTAGTGTGGTACATGAATAACATGAGTATGATCTGTTTATCTTTTTAACATCTTTGTATCTTCTAGTCAAATGAAGATAAATAATGCTAGTAGTAATGATCACACTTTTTTAGTCACAGTATGCTAAAGAGAATTTAATACTATGTGTTACTATTCTTTTTTCTGTTGAGCATAAAAGGAGAATTGCATTAAGGTTAGTGGCTCGAAAAGAATGCAACAAAGAGTAAGAAAATGTACTAATTAATCTCTACTTTTTTTAATTAATAATGTTAAGCTAAAAAAAAATTGAGCTTATATATATAATAAAAAAATAAAGGGGGTACAATCGACTTTGTTTTTCATGATGACTTGCCATATTGCGCCGTAGCCGTTATAAGAGAGATTATATTAACAAATAAATGCTTAAAATAGGGAAAGTGCTATGAATGATGATACAAATTAAACAATTTAAATTATATACGCTACTGAAGTATTTTTATTATAATATGTGATGGCAGATTAGTTATAATCAATTTTTATAATATAAATTTTTCAATAATTTTACTATACATAATTTGATTGTGTAAATATTTTTAATATAACGAGACGATCGTATAATAAGTTATACATTATTCATTTTAGATTGTGGAAATGAGAGTGCACATGGATTGTCAAGGTTGCGAAAGCAAAATAAGGAAGGCTCTCAAGAAGCTTCATGGTTGGTATTAATTTCTTTTTAGAAGCATAGAATTAGCTACTAAATTTGTCGGTATTCTCTGGCTAATTCATAGCTAAATAGATTCTAAGCTATATGAATTTTCTTATAATCCGTCCTAATTTGTAACTAAATAAAATTAGCATATAATTTTTGTTGTTTAGCTAGAAATTTCGGGCCATTGCTAAGTCCTTATTTATAATAGTATACTACTGTATCACAATACCTTTCATTTAATTTTTTTTTTGAGAAGACAACCCTGCCAAGCTTTGTAATAGAAATTATGATAAATATGAAAGCATATCTTATACAATGATATGTTCCTATAAAATAATTTTCTTACAACCTTTAGTTGGAAATTTAAATTATTATATATCCACCAAATAGACATATGACCAAAGTCGTCATTCACACAACTGGTGAGTTTTTTCTGTCTCCAACTCTATGCTTATTGCTTGGATATGGAATGGATTTTTCTCATTATCCAATAATTCTTGGGACCTAACTCATCAAATATTAATATGATTTGAAAAATTGATCCTTTTTTTTTATCCTTATTCTATTAATTTGTTTTCTCAAGTGCAAAGAGTAGAGCGAAAATACTAGGTATTTGACTAATCAATTCGAAAATACTTAGTTAATATTAGAATAACAATTTGTGCTTAGCCAAGATTCGAAACATGCTTCTGGTGAAATACTTTTTTTTTTTCAACTATTGTATCACAACTTCTGGTATTGTTAAAAAATAATTGATTTGTTACAAAACCCTTGAATATACTTTTGTTTCATTTTTGGTATTCACAGGAGTGGACAACATTGACATAGACATGAACATGCAAAAGGTGACAGTAACAGGATGGGCAGATCAGAAAAAAATCCTCAAAACAGTGAGAAAAACTGGAAAGAGAGCTGAACTATGGCCATATCCATACAATCCTGAATACCATAACTATATGCACCATTATTATTATGATACATTCTACAGCAGGCCGGGCACTTACTATGCCCCGCCTTCTTCCTACAACTACCGCGTGCATGGCTACAATGGCCATGCTCACGGTTCCTATGCAGAGCTACCTTACAATACCATTTTCGATGAACGAACCAGGCACATGTTTAGTGATGACAATGCAACTGGTTGTTCTATAATGTGATTTAAGCTATAATTAAATATGCTCATTAAGGGGGTTTGTAATTCTCTGTTTGCTCTCTTTTCGTCTCTACTTTTCCCTATATATATGTTTCATTTGCTACAATGAAATCAGAATCAAGGTGTACTATAGCTGTGTTCTGTTGCTTGCATTATCCAAATTTAAATTTATATATGTATGTTTTTTTCCCTTCATATTGTCACACTATTGTTCTTCAATTAACTTTACCTTTCGAACATGGAAAAGAGCAAATCACATGATATGTCATAGATAACAACCAATACAGGGTACAAAGCTAACATCAACAGTCTTCCTATTGAAACTGGTGAAGGAGCAAAGGGTGGCCAATTAAACACCCTTCACCAAAAATCATATCACTATACATATATCTTGAATATGCTTAACGAAAAACCTGGCTTATAACCAAGTAAACCAGTAGTTCTGAAAAATATACATTTGCAATCAATTATAGCGTTTTGATTTCTTTTTAAATGTACGCTGGATTGCTTTCTGTACAACTATATGAGTTACAAGCTAGGGGTAATTAAGGAGGACGATTCGGGTTGCTTCTCTTGTTGCTTTATGTGGTCTGCGACATGAGCAATTACTCCTACTCCAGCATTGTGAAAAAACTCATTCTTCACCTGTCACCGGAAAATAGTGTGATCGAATTAGATCCCAGACAGGGAGGAACATAAGGAAATAGAATATGGAAGGAACTTACATGGATATTGTTATGTGCAAAAAAGGGCCAGAACGCTGAGTGAAAGCTAACATCAACTTTTTTCCACCCCAACTGTTGCAAGCCACGTATCATTTCCTCTGTTTGAAAAGAGTAGTAAGATTCTAGTATGATATAGAGATAGTGGCATTGAGATTCATTGCAACAAACAGAAACAGCTCTATTAGTACTATTACCTTCCATACTTTCATGATATTCTAATGTCCTCTGTGTGCTTGGTGCATTTTGGGCTGCCTCCTTTGCTTTGGCTGCCTCAAAGGGGTAATGAGGTCCTTCGCATGAAGCTGGAGGACAATAATCCACATCTACTACATGTTTGTAGCCATCCAAAGATCGCCAAGGGGGCTGCCATTTCAATAAAATTTTAGAATTGTACACAAACAAAATTGTTGTGTAATGAACTCCTAAGAAAAAACTGTTTCCAGAAGATCGTTATTTTTCAGAGTTCTACAGCTATAATCCTACTAATGAATAAGATTTCATGATACCATGCTTTTATGAGTATTATATTCATCCATGATCCAACTATGAGAATCACAAGTATGCATGCATGACACAGCAAATACTTAGAAATGAAGACTAATAAGACATCCAGCCATAAAATGAGCACAGTGCGAACTATTCTTTTGCCATTTACTAGAGGATATCAGTGTCAGTTGCATAAAGTATACACTTCCTCATTTAGGGAATGAAGAAAAAAAGAGACTTATAAGTCATTGAATAACTGGGCTGAGAATCATAATTTGCAGTGCCAGACTGCCAGTTGAGGAGAACTGAACAGCTCCTTCAATGTAAAGATCAATTGCATCTCATCCCTCGCCTGACAATAGGCAACTACAACGGACTTTTTTCCAGGGATAAAACAATAAATTAAATACTTCTTCTTTTCATTCAAAGTAAAGTCATTCTTTCATCCGGGACATACAGTAACTCACCATCATATAAGTTCATTTCATCTCTGGAAAACTACCAAGTAATTCTACCTTAAAATATTGTAACAATTACATACCTAATGTAATCCCACAAGTGGGGTCTGGGGAGGGTGTTGTGTACACAACCTTACCCCTACCTTACGAAGGCAGAGAGGTTATTTCAGATAGACCCCCGGCTCAAGAAAAACATATCAAAATCAGTAAGAAAAGAAAATCAGTAGTGAAGAAGTCATGTAGAAAATAATAGGGAAAGAATTGTAGCAACAACAAATAATACGATACCGAAGCAAAGGAAACAACAAGTAATAGTAAACTTGAAGAATAAGATAGTAGGAAAATATTAATAATAATACTGATAAGGATAAGTAGACAACGCTCGACTTATGTCCTATCTAATCAGCTGCAGGTGTATCACGTCCTATCTAATCAGCTTGCAGGTGTACATGTCCTATCTAATCAACTCTCCCAATATTTCTTCGGCCTACCTCTACCTCTCCTCATACCCACCATAGCCAACCTCTCACACCTACTCACTAGGACATTTATGCATCTCCTCTTTACATGTCCGAACAATCTCAGCTTAGCCTCGCTCATCTTGTCCACCACGAAGGTCACTCCCACTTTGTCTCGAATATCTTCGTTTCTAATCTTATCTCTCCTAGTATGTCCACACATCCATCTCAACACCCTCATTTCCGTTACTCTCATCTTTTGGACATGTGTGTTCTTTACTAGCCAACACTCCTCCCCATACAACATAACTGGTATAACAACCGCTTTATAAAACTTACCTTGAGTCTTGTTGGCACATTCTTTTCTTTTTTTTGATGACAAGGGGAACCCGTAGCCGCTATCCTTTGGGTGCGCACAGGGTAAAACCCCCGCTCCTATGCAATAGCTCGCAAACCACACAGGAGAGGTAACCCGCACTAGGCAAGCCCGGTGCAACTAGCTCGACCCAGAAGACAAACCCCTTGCTTTCGCTGGCAAGGGGTTTCGAACTTGAGACCTCCAACATGGAAGTCCCAAGCCCAAACCACTGGGCCACACCGAAGGATAAGTCTTGGTGGCACATTCTTAACATAGTGTAACTTTGAGAAATCAAATTTCCCAAACAAGGAAGCTTGTATATAAGTAAAGGTCTAAAACCTGTAACAGTTTCTAAATTCTAATTTCAGTACACCAAACATAAAATCAAGGTTTCTTTTTTGTTTCAAGAGAAGATGCAAATGAAATATCAAAGTAATTTCCCTTGTCTAATCCCCAACAAAGAAAACTTATATAGGTAAGTTGCATGCTATCATGGATGGAGAGATGATTACCTACCCATGTGCAGGTTATGTGCATATGCCTTTAAGTTTTCATTATTGTCTAAGCAACATTAAAACTGAAGGTTCCAGTAGAAGAAAAGTTGATAGAAAAAAATTTCAGGTTTAGGTTCACCTACTACAAGGCAGTTTATGGTACTCAAGCTATTTCATCTCATATCTGATATACGTTTTAATTATTGTACAAACAAAATGAAACTAATTAATAGTTCTGATATAGGGCATTCTTGCAGTTCTCTTTGCAAATTTTACTTTGCACTTCCTATTGTTCTGGGCTTATTCAAATTGCAGTTCTCTTTTTTTCAAAAAAAAAACTCAGTTCTCATATTGTCCCAATACCTCTTCCCAGGAATTTCAATTAGATCTGGACGAATAAACTTTAGATCGGGACCCTTGAGTAAATATTGCTTAGCCAAAAAAATTATACTTGAATGTCCTTTTCTTTCTTTATCTTGACTAAATGTCAACATTCACAGACCTATATTTATGGACAATTAAAGTAACAAATGAATAGTAAATCACAAATCACCTTGACAAGTTCTGTCACTCTTCTTATAGATGATGTACGCCAACCGACCATATCTAGATAATGTCAAGAAACCACTGCAATCACTTCAAAATATTGAGAGAAGAAGCACTGGAATGAACTTTATCAATGAATTAATTTTGCTAATTAAATGAAGAAACAACAAATGAGATCCAACGGGATACGATCATAAGAGACATTAGCATAAAGAACACGCCATTTGAAAGCACCAAGCGCTGATCTGCAATAAGGAAACTCCAGGCATAAGGTAAAAAAAAAGGCATGGAGAAACAGCTGCTTCAAGGACTGGTGGAGGTATTTCTACTCACATAAATTTTCCATCATCACAGTCTGATGCCATCCGTAGCAAAAGAGGTGGTTTAGTAGGTTTGCCATCTGTAAGGAAGAGCTGACTACCAGTTTGACCAACAAATATAGGAGCTATAGGTGCTGCAAGTTTCTCCAAGATTGGCAACCCAAAGAGAAAAGGAAGCTGAAAAGTAAAAGCTAATCAACTGTCCTGATGTCAGGGGCCGTTACGAAGTGATCATAACACTTTTTTTCTAGATAAGCTACTAATAATAACATACCATCCAAATTCTGAGAGTTTAAACACATTATGGTTTAAACTGATTCAAGAAAACACTTAGCGACTCATTCAACCTAACATTAATGTCCCAAATTATGATATCCTCTTATACATAAGATAATATGAGCTCAGACAATAACTGGCTTCAGGTTTGTTGACACAGAACTTATTGACGGCCTGGTAAGGCATTTGTTTTTTGCTATACCATGTGGCTTAATGTTTAATTCATGGTTCTTTTCTTTCCTGATATTTGCTTTAGTGAAATAGAATGTGCTATGTTTCATTTTCTTTACTTGTAAATATTGATCAACACTTGTATAATTTATTTAAGTAAATAAGTACTGGCATAGTTTCTCTCATTCAATATTAAACAATATAAATTTCCAACTTTCACTTAAAATGGTGCTCTTATTTAAAACAACATTTGATATGGGAAAAAGATATTAAAATATAGTAAATGAAAAGTTCTTTTGGCCATTTCATTGATACCTGTTAAGATTTGTGCACCAATTAAAGGAAGGATCCACACAGAAGTAAAATAGGAGTAACAAGTATCTTTTGGATATTCTGCAAAGATGATGAAGACTACAAAAATTTCCAGCAGTTGCATGCCATGCAAAAAGCTTTTTCACAGCCGTGCATATCTACAGGCTTCTATCCTTTTATCCTCATAAAGCACACAATAAAAACTGATGGAATCAACTTTTCTAGTATTTCACACTAAGCGTCAACTCTTATGAAGAATTCACAAAACTTTACTCCCTCACCTCTGTCCCATTTTATAAAATGGTATTTTAATGGACTCGGGGTCCAAAATTTATTGTACTACTTTG
Organism: Solanum etuberosum; assembly: GCA_029582245.1. NCBI lineage: Eukaryota > Viridiplantae > Streptophyta > Magnoliopsida > Solanales > Solanaceae > Solanum > Solanum etuberosum. The sequence goes on along the minus strand of JAJONR010003608.1, from coordinate 38,586 downwards.
ACTTGTATGTATTACATCAATGACGGAAAATTTTGAAAAAGTTAAGAGCACAGAGATCACATATCTCAAATTTAAAATTTGAATTAACTGATAAATTTGAGCTTTGAAGGTTGTGAAATTTATGTAGAATAGAATGGTATCAAACATATTAAGACGTCTCAAATGAAACGATGACTGTTATTAGACATTTGTATAGAAACTATGTAAATGCCCCAAAAAAACAAATGACTGAATGCACTCTGTTATAGATGTGCATGAGGTACCCGAGCACAACAATTTACAAATAAGATACCATTTTAACATCTAAGTTAAAACTAATACAAGCGTTTTTAAAGTTTTTACTCCACTGGCACCTACTATTCCACTCAAGTTTCAGAATTTCCAGGTAGAGATTCCATTAGGAGATTTACACATTTAAAAGCAAGAAAATAGGATATAAAAACAACTGAAATCCCTAAACAAGGAATTGTAATGGACATAATCTAGTTACTTTTTAAGGACAAGTATAGTAGGTAAAGGTAAATTACTTTTATTAAAAAGGGCGATAACATCCCATTTAAGAAACACTGAGATAAGATTCTTTGATGCATAAGTGATAAGATTGTACCATGAGAACAGACCTGATTTTTCCCTCTCACACCAAGATGTGGTGTTGCCAAGGTGATAAAATTGACTGGCTCCAGGCCAGCAATCAATCCTATATTTAAGGAGCCTACTGGTTTGAGGTTTGCACTAGTTGAAGTGACTGCATCATTGGACTGCTCATTACAGTTGTCTGATGAATAAAGTTCGCCAAGTGCATATCTTGCAATCAATCCACCAAGAGAATGAGCTAAAAAGGATATCTTCTTCAGGCTTTCTTTCTTCTTTACAATCAGCCTGACCTGTTCATAATCAAAAGTTCCAAATAAGGAAGATGAGCATTCATAATTTCACTCCGCAAGCACAACCTATATATTGGAAACTTGAAAGTAGCCACCTAATAAGCACGGTTTCAAGAGGGTTATGTTTTCATGTCAGAAGTGTGTGGCTGGAAACTATTTGACCATTCATAAACTTTTCTTTTTTTGGATTTGGTAAAAAAGGGTGAAATTTGACCATTCATATACTTCCTTGACATAATTGGAGTTTCTGAGACGAATACAGAATGCAGGCTGAAACAACTAGCTTTTGACAAAAAAAATTATTTAATTATGTTGGAAATATGCATATGAAGTATATATAGAGGCCAACTTTAGACAATTAGAAAAATCTATGTGTGATACACTGATGGAAAAGCTGGACATCTTTCAGCAAATATTGTACTGAGCTGAAATTTTATTCACTTGCTGCAAAACAGCAAGACAAGATTGACCTACACTTCTTAAACAGCAACTACCAACATAGGATATACCTACCTGTCAGGGTTTTATTGCTTTGAATAGAGTATTGCCATAACCAAAAACCAACGCTAACCATACAAATTAAAAAATAACCAAGTTAACCTAAAAGAGAACTAAAAATAAAAAAGCTTAGTAGCATCATATTTCTGCCCCAACCAAACAAGAAAAATATAGCCACCTTTCCTACACCATGAGACCACACAGTAGCACCAGACTCGCAACTATACAGCACAGTGACCTCTTTTACATACTCACTTCATCTGCTAGTCGTTTTCCAGCTCCATCAATCCCAGTGAAGGTTTTAGTGAACGTATTACATGAACTTGCTGAACGCCACAAAAAGAAAGTCAGATAGCTTCTTGGAATTCGAATATAATCATTTACTTTCTTGGTGTAGCATGCAAAATTGAAGGAAGAAAAACCTAGAAAATTAAAAAATAAATACATGAGAATATAAGGATAAGTTTCACTAAAAAATGTACCATATATCAAAAAGTTTCTTCCCAACCGCCTTCTCAACTCTGCTTGTACATACGTCCAGTCACTTGGGCTGCATTCTTTGGAAAGATCAGTGATGCAAACAGCAGCATGCTAATTTTCAGGAAGAATGTTTTTACTATGGAAGATATGAACATTTATTTGGGGTTGAGGCGTACTTAATTGACTGATATGGGTGATATATCAGAAATTAAAACGGTGCCCATACACAAATATCAGACACAACCCTTGACAACCAGATCATGGAATAGAAAGTAAATCAACCTCAAGAACATGGAAGAACGTTCAAGCGCGAAATATAAAAGTGATACACAAACGGATATAGACATGTATGTCACCTGGAGATTTGCTTGGGTCAAGTTTCATACTCTGGGAAAAAGAGATGTTCCAACCATGTGATGTGTGTTGAAAGTGAGAATGTAAGACCACCTAAACCTAACCTCGGGATAGCACTACTACTCGAACATAATATTTACATACCAAAGGTCACATAAAAAATAAAATGTTATTGGTTCTGATCATAATGTTTTCTCAATGTTAAAGCTTTTCCTTGCTTGAGCACTTAGAAAGTCAAGGTTTGAGCATGGTTGACTACAGGCAAATTGACTACTCGAATCAACAGCCCTGCAAAAATAGAGGAAAGACCAACAGGCACTTTTTTACTCCATTCAGATTGGAACTCCTTTTTTTAATATGGTAGACCCCATCAGAAACAGCCTCTCTACCCCATTAAGGTAGGGGTGAAGTATGTACATCCTACCCTCCCCAGACCCCACTTGGGGGATTACACTGGGTATGTTGTTGTTGTAGTGGGTAAACCCCAACCACCTCAGAGGAGTCAACTGTAGCCTTTTCCCACTTTACTCCATCGGGGGGACTCCAACTCCCAACTTCTTGATTGGAAATGTAGTGCTCATGCCGCCAGAGCAACTTCACTTGTCAATCCGTACAGATTTAAAGTAATTGTCGGTGACAGCTTGAACATGATTATGTAGAAAACCCTACTTCATTGCATCTTCTTACTAATCCTTTTGACATGTACTCCAAAGTTTTCTTTGTATAGAAAAGGAGAATAGCAGCTTATTATTAACTAGTATGCTCACATTCAAACCGTATGGCTTTATTCCTTTTTCTTCTTCTTATGCTTTCTACTGTCCTCTATGTCTTCTTTTATCTTTTTTTATCTGCAAACCCCAACACCCAGACTCCTTACAGTTTTCTAAATCTCGAAAAAAAATCATGTTCACTTTGCATTACATTTTTTTCAATTGCATGTACATACATATTATATCTACACACATGTATATAAAATTTGTAGACACGTGAAAGCATCCTTTCAGGATGAGTAAACAAAGCTCCCTACCTTGCTAAGATGCCATGAACAAGGACTAGAAGATGTTCAGGTTCATCCCCCGTATCCATCAAGACTTTCGGAGACATAACACTTCCTTCAGTTGTACTCATTGCATGGGCTCTAAAGCTTTGACTTCTACAGATGTTGTTTATCCCTGCAGATGGGGCAGACAAAATCCTCAGAGAAACAATTTTCAAAAAAAAAAAAAAAAAATGGGTTCATACTTGCCAAGACATTTGAAGTGTAAACAACAATAAGGATTTTGCAGAAGAACGCAAGAAACTACGTACTAACTCAGATATACTACATGGCTATTCAAAATTCAAAAAACAGTTGACTGCAATCAGAGAGGAGACAAAACATGTTCACCAAGGGCACTACAAGAGCATAAATGACATAACACTTAATGAAATCGTTTCCAACTGCACAATCCACCAGGAGAAAGGAGAGCAAATTCTATGGCTCTAGCCTGGAATATAATCACTGAACAAAAAGTATTGATTTGTCTAAAATGCAGACTTCAGTCTAAGAGTTGGTGAAATAGTGATAACTTCAAGGGGGAACAGGAAGTCAAAAAAAAAAATTGGAGCAGTTTCAACCCTAATGAGTGTAGTATACGTAAGATGGAGCAATTAAAATTGCAACCTCAGGTAAGGGATTGGATAGAAGCAAGTAACAGCTCCCATCATTTAAGCACAAGCAATATGGCAATGACTAAAATATATCCTTCTCACCAGTTGATTAAACAATAGCATAATTACCTATGTGCTGACCAATGTCTCAAAGGTGAAGCTAATATTCGCACAAGACTAACTAAGGACGAGGCAGCCTCTAAACTTCTCAAGGCACTCATCCGTTGCACTCTTTACGCCTTAGTTGTTCACCCCCTTCACGCTTTACACCTTGAGTTGTTCGCCACCTTACACCTTGAATTGTCCATCCTATACATCCTAAAATATTCCAACTTTGAAATTCTTTTAAATGTTGACTAAAATTTGGATAATATGTCGGTCTATAATTAAGAATTTGGTGACTTAGAAAATTATCATGTAACTATCTCTATGCCTAGACCTTTTTTTCCCGAAAACTGCATAAACAATGCATCAAAAAAGTGTTGTCTTTGCAAAAGTACAACAACATACCCAGTGTAATCCCACAAGTGAGGTATGGGGAGGGTAAGTGTCTTTGCAAAATTACAACAACATATATTTGTCATTCATGCTTATAATTATTAGTCTTGGACTAAACATATATATTCCCTCCATCCCAATCTATATGATGTTCTTTGACTTGGCATGGAGTTTAAGAATGAAAGAAAGACTTTTGAAATTTGTGATTTAAAACAAGTCATAGATATCTCATTAAGGGTAAAATGGATATTTTAAAGTTAAATTATTACTAAATATGAAAATGTATCATTCTTTTTGGGACTAACTAAAAACGAAAGTGTGTCACATAAATTGGGACAGGTGGAGTATGTATTTGTCTTGTTTCTCCCCTTGCACCTTTTTTCATTTAAACCCACATTTTATTTGCGCTTAAAGGCGCAATGGACCTTAGAGCTTTTTTGTCCTTTTTGCTTTTGATAACACTGCTATACAATCTCTCTTTTTATTGGTCACGGCCAATATTGTTTCTTAAGTTGCATAACTTGATAAAAAATGACATCTTCTTTGCTGCCTTGTCTTTCATAAACCTCTCCACAAACGTCTGACTTCTGAGCTCGAGCTCCCCTTCTCTGATTCAGTACCTATAATAGGGTTTGACAATGCAGTGCTTCCAAGGTATCCCTCTCAAATCATACCACCTGTTTTCCTGTATTATGAGTGAATACACAACCTCAGTATAAACGGCTTCACCTTGTCATAATCTCAATACTGCAGTGGTATTTTAGAAGTTACATTCCAAAAACAAATGTGTGTGTCATTTCAAGGATCTCAGCTACTACAACCTCCTTGTTGCCAGCCAGGAGTAGGAAGTCATCTTTCAAAGTGTTATCCCACATTAGAGGTTTAGCCAGAACTGAAGTGGATTCATATTTCTGATTTTGGAATTCGATAAACTTTGCAAAAGTCCATCTTGTCCTTCATTCCTTCCACAGATTTTTCCTATAAGATGACGTTACTTCCTTCACTAACCACCGATATTGGTCACCACCTTATTTATGACAATCTTCCACATGGCTCCCCTTTTGTTGGCAAACCTCCATAACAATTTTCCCGACAATGATCTGTTTAAGATATCTAGCATTCGATTATCCCAACCCCCACTACTTTCAGTGGGGTCATACCCATTTCCCAATTCACAAGATGGTACTTTCTTTTCCCTTTTGCACCATCCCAGAGAAAAGTTATCATTGATTTCTCCAATCTCTTACTAACTGAAACAAAGATAAGAAATGAGGATATGACGTGGGTTGGTATTTGATAATGTTGCCTTTATCAAAATGATCTTATCCAACTTTTTTATAAGTAGATTTTCTTCTACCCCGAAATTCTGAACCACCGATCACCACATTTCCCCAATGGAACCTTTCCCTAGCAAGAGCCCCAAATATTTGATTGGAAAGTTAATTACATTGCACTCCCAATAGTTGCAAGTTCATGGTCAGTTCAATCCTATTCAAGTTAGGCCTGGACGCACATAAAGCCATCTCTAAAGTGATTTCTACAGCAAGTAACCAACTAAATGTCCTCTGCAAGGTTCTCTCGCCTTAGAATCAAGAAGCTAGTATAAAATACGACTTCCCTTTCATTTCCTTAGCAATAGAAGTATCCAAAAAAGAAACCTTAAGAAGATGGCAAATCCAAATGACAAGCGGGAACAAACGGCTCAAGTTATATCTGTTATAGGATTACAAACTTAGAATGGATATATATGTGAGTAGCAGTCAACTATCACTTCAATTTGCAGAATGGTAGTCCCTCTTTCACATTAGACAACTCCAACAATCCATAAGAACAGGAAAAATCAATCTAGAACTATTCGATTCAGTGATAATTGTTCCATATCTGACATGTAAATATCTACTAGCTACTCCTTTTTTTTTCACACTCTACTTTGAGATAAAACCAAATTGCTCAATGAAAGAAAGGGTTTAATTTGTGTATTTTAGCATTTCTATCCATCTACAACTAACTTCAGTATTCAACCACCAATCCAAACAATATGCACTGAAAACACCCCTAACTTCTTTTTCTTGATAAATCAAACTAATCACATCAAGAATCAATTAATCTACTAATTAAAATAGAAAAGATCCAAAATTAGCACAAATTTCAATTCAATAGACAAAGGGGTTGACTCAATTTCAATTCAATAGACAAAAAATTCGAAGTTGGATCAATTTGCAAAGTCAAAAAAAAGAAGAGAAATTAAGAAATTAAAAGATTTACCAGTAAAGCAGAGAAATTTCCAATTAAAGCATCGTCGTTGATCAAAAGAGGAAGAAGATGAGGAAGAAGAAGGGGAAGATGATGAAGAAGAAGAAGAAGAAGAATTGGAAGAGATAGAAGGGCGAGGAGAATAATGATGAAGTAATGTCGCTGATGACGCCATATATATATATATATATATATATATATATGGCTATATATGGCTATAGGATAACCCAACAAGTGTAGAAAGAGAAGAGGACCCTATTGGGATTCTCTTTGTTGTTTTCCTTTTTCTCCGCGCAAATCACTCTAAGCAGAGTGTGTTATGTCAACATCCCACCCACCATTTCTCCTTACTTTCAATATCCTCCTCTGCTTTTTACTAGACTTTGATGTTGAACTCAGCGAAGCTTCTTCTACTCAGAAAGAGCTAAAAAGGGGTAGTTGGCGTTTTCCTAATTCCACTTTTTGTTGTTTTCTTTTCTTACAATTGTGACTCTCCTCTCCACCTATCTGTATATTGTTATTACCACAAGCAAAACTGAAGCAACAAGGCCAATAGCTCAAAAAAAATGTTGGAATAATCTTTTACACTTTAGTAACTTAGTTTTGGTTGAATATGTGAATTTTTTGTTTTTGTAATTCAATTTTTCATCTTTTTAATTTTTTTTATATTTTTTTAGATAAGTGTCAAAAACACATCGAAACTATCCTCTCTTTTTTTAAGCTTCATACTTAAATTATTAAGAGGGTGAGTTTCATACCTAAACTATCATTTTTTTTAGTTTAAGAAACACATATATTTTTAGGTATGAAACCCACCCTTTTTGAGTTTATAAACTATCACTTTTTACCTATACTCTTTTTTTAATTTGAAGTAAATAAAAATAAATATTTATCATAATGATTAAAAGACATGTTTCAAGTATGTGAATTTATAAAGAAGGATTAAATTGATACTCTACTTACTACAATTTGATTAAGGATAATTTAGTAAATATATTTTGGTGAAATTACTCTTAAGTTAATTATTGTATACTTTAATTTTCCTAAATTTTCTGTTGAATTTGTTTGAAATGAAGTTAATGAACTTGAGTTCTTTCCTTGGTCTTTTAGCATATGACCAGACTAACATAAAACATTGATTTGATTTTTTATGTATAAACGAGAGAAATAAGGAAACAAAAATTAAAGAACAAGAGTTAAAATAGGAGGAATGCCTTTTTATCTTCCATTGGAAATTATTATTATTTTTAAGAAAAAAAATCCTCACCACAAAACGACTACAATTAAATAACAACCTAATAAAATAACTACCAGAATAATACAAGTATATATAAAGCATCCCTTCAAGATTGTAGGTTCCATACTTTGACAAACAAAAAAAAGGTGCTTTCTAACTTCGATTTTGCAACCTGCAGAAAGAAACAAAGAAAGGCCAAATATATACATATTTTATAAAAAAAAGGAAGAAAAATGGGAAAATCAACAATAATCTTTATTGCTAGTGCTATTTGCTTCTTCTCCCTATTAGGGATTACTCAAGCCAATGAAGAATCTGATAATTATCAATTTATTCTTGAAGGGATTGTGTATTGTGATCCTTGTCGTTCAATATTCAAAACCAATCTTAGTGAGCCAATTGCAGGTATATTTTTTTAAAAAAAACATTAGTAGTATTTTTCTTTTCAAATAATATCGTTATTGTTGGATCAATTACTTTAGGGTATGTTTGGTATAAAAATATTATTTAGTATTTGTAGGTAAGTTAGCAAAATATTATGACGGTGGGATGGGGGGTGGGGAGTGTGGGTTTGGGTTTGGGGGTGGAAGGGTCAAAGGATGGGGGTTGGGAACGTTAGGTGGGTAGGGAGGAGATAGTGAACTTATTTTTCTTATTTTCATTAGAAAAGTCATTTTTCTCATTAAGGAGCTCATTTTTTTAGAGAACATATTCTTACCGACCAAACATTGAAAAATTTAAAATATTTTTCTTTTACAAAACACACGACTTTTTGAGAGAGATAAAAGGTAATTAAGGCAACTACTCTTAAAGGTCGTTTGTTTTGATGGATTAATTGAGTCGTCCGGTATAAATTTTGATATTAAATCTATTTTGTGTTTGGTTGAAGATATTATCTAAAATTAGGGAAAAAATTATACCACGATTCTTAGATTATCTATCATATATACATATATAATAAATTAGTAGGTAGAAAATTCTAGTTCATTCTAATTATAATCTCAAGATATATCCCGTTTAAAATTATTAAAGCTATTAAGACCTTATTTTGATGGACTTATTTTATTTTATTTTATTTTATCTTTTTTAATTTAAAAACAAGTGTTTAATTTTTTTTTACTTTTTTTAAACCCAAATACTATAAAAACTCTTTTTAAAATCCAATCTAAACAAACTATTGATGTCTTTCAAAAGGAGTGCACAAAAACCTTAAAAGTCTGATAAAAATAAAGTACTTAATAAGAAATTGCATATATAAATTCATAGTTGGAGTCGAAAATAATAATTTCTGTTGGTCAATGAATGAGTTCATTTGTAATGTTTAGATTTGCAATAAACTATATAATTTGTACGTACACATGCAGATGCGAGGGTGGGGATGCAATGCCGACACCCCGAAACTGAACAAGTCACAATAACTGTGACTGCCTCGACTAACTCCACTGGATATTACCACATGTTGATAGAAGGTGATCACGAAAACGAAATCTGCGAGACATATTTGATAAAAAGTCCAAAAGAAGATTGCAGTGAGATCCCAACTGAAGGACATACCAAGGAATTATCAAGAGTAACACTGACTAGCAAAAATGGCATTGCTGGAAAGAATCGTGAATCCAATGCTCTCTTTTTCTTGACCAAAAAAGCAGCACCAGAATGTCAACAAGAATTCAAGGAGATGGAATATCTCCCTGAACTTAAAGATATTAACCAGGCCTGAAGGATTTTAAACTGAATTGCAATAAGACTAAGAGCCTGTTTGGATCGACTTTTGACTTCATAAGCTAAAATCTCTAACTTATGACTTTTAGGTTATTTTTACCATATAGTTTAAAATCAAGTGTTTATAAACACTAGAAAAGTGCTTAAAATAAGTCAATCCAAACAGACTCTAAAAGTTGTCCTACATTTAATTTATTTGATGTGTCATTAATTTTACATCTATATATATACACACTTTAATTAAGGACGATATGGTCATTTTAAAGTAATTTTGTGTTGGTTTGAATTTTGATTTTGAGGCTTGAGAGGTTTCTAAACTTTATTCCTTGGAGCTTTGGATAATATTTTAATGTGTTTTACCAATAAGAAAATAAAAGAATAAGTACGAAGTACTATAAAATACCCATCATCATTCGTGAACCAAAAATACCACTATTATTAGCAGCACCAGCATCAGGTATTCTTTCATTTTAATTTATTTTTCTAATTTTAACTTGATACGAAATTTAACAAAGTAAAGAACACCTTTAAATCTTGTAATCTTAAATTAAAAAATCATATATAAAATGTATCAAAATGTCTTTTTAATTTTGTGGTCTTGAACATGTCATTTTGAAAAGTTAATTAAAGAGTTTTCAAGAAAAAAAAGAGACATTCTTTTTCAAAACGGATTGAAAACGTTTCCGAAAAAAGAAAGGAGACATTTTTTATAAAACAATTTTTTTTTAAAAAAAAATTACTAATTAATTGAAACAGGGAGAATACCTCTTTTTGGTTCCTTACTTTATGTTTCATTGATTTTTTTTTATTTTCTAGTGGTCATTGATGAGATATGAGAATGAAGTAGTTAGCTAAAGTCATTAAGATGATCAAGGGAAGATCAGTCCTTTTGTATTGATTAGTTGTAACAATCTATCTTCAGTTAGTTAGAAGGAGTTAGTTACAATCAGCCATTTGAGCTCAATCAATTAGAGTTTCTCCAATGAGTTTGAACTTTAGCACAATACTTAAGAAAAGAGTTGTTAAGTTCATGATTTTATAGCTAAAAATGCAAATATTGTCTTTGAGTTAGACGGAATGAAAGACTCATTGGTACATGGTTTTATAGTTGGGACTTGGGAGCTATAATTTGGTTCTTGAGTTCGACCTCCAACACATGATACAGCGTTTGATAGCATTTATGAGGCATGCTTTCATTGCTTTGCAAGATTGGAGGCGTAAAACTAAACTTTAAAAAGAGATTCAAATTTTTTTTAAAGGAAAAATTATCATATATGTTTTTATTTAAAGTTTAAAGAGTTGTGTGCTTGTAGCCTCTTATCAATATTCTTTTGTTTTTTAAGGTACAATATTATTATTAATATAATTTGAGAGTTTTTCTTCTTTATATTTGAGTGTTGGCTACATGAAATTTATTTTAGAGACCGATTCTTCTAAGATGTAAGAATAGTTTTTTTTTTTTTTTTAATTTAATATTTTTGGTTCTTATTCATTTCATAATTAAAGGTATTTGGTCATATACTAATTATTATTGCTAGTTATTCAATTTTGATTTAATAGCCACTCTTTCCCGAACTTTCAGCAGGACCTGACTTGACTAACCAACATATTTTGTTGATTTATCTGTGTTCGAGAGAAACGCACAGAATAAGATAAAGAGTCTAAGTAGGAGTTAGTGTGGTACTTTTTTAAAAACTTTTTTTTTTTCATTTAAACTAGAAAATAAGTAATGGATGTACTACTTTAAGTAAAATCAAAAAAATTCCTCACCACAAAAACACAACAATAACCAAATAAAGTAACTACCAAAATACATATATTATATATAAAGAAAATACTTCACAATACTAAGTTCCATATATACAATACTTCCTATCATAAAAAGGTTGCTTTCTATCCCGCAAAACCAAAACATTTACAGAGAATACATTATTTATTTCATTTTATTTTTTTTAAAAGGACATAAAATGGGAAAATCAGCTCATGTAATCTTGATTGCTAGTGTTATTTGTTTATTGTCCTTGTTGGGGATTATTGAGGGGTCTAATAATCGTGTAATCATTATCGAAGGAAGTGTCTATTGTGATCCTTGTCGTTCCGCATTTCAATCCAATCTTAGTGAGCCTTTATCAGGTATTAGATGTATGTTGAAATTCATGAATTGTTAAAGGCGAAAATGAGACATTAATCAATTCTATTCAAATGTAGGTGCACGCGTACAATTGCAGTGCCATCGTCTCAAAACTAAAAAAGAGACGTTGAATTCATCAGCCATGACCAACTCCATGGGAAAATACCGCATAATTATAGGAGGAGGACACAAGAATGAGAGTTGCGGGGTAAATTTGGTAAGTAGCTCAAAAGAAGATTGTAATGTATATCCTGACTATCCCAGAATAGCAATAATTACTCTAAACGGCAGAAAAATTAGTGATGTAGAAGTATATACAGCAGCCCCTCTACGTTTCCTTACCAAAATACCCTCACCAGAGTGTGTACATGCGCAATTTATTCCTTATTATCATGAAACTAATTAATTTATTTTTCGAGATTGAATTGATAGAACGTAACACACTTATTTTACTGTATCATTTATTTTAGAACGGGAAAGTATAGATTATTATATTTTTCACAGAATTCTATATATTCCATGATTAAACTACTGGATTTTGTATGATTTTTTGGTCAGGCTAGTGTTTGATCTCATTAATGCGCTAAAGAAAATTAGAATAATCAAATTATAATGTGATGCTTCTGATTAATTTCATTTATAGATATCCTGAATTACTAGTACGTACTGGAACGTGGAAGTTTGCACTTCTTTTGAAAATTTAAACTATAGGATATTCATTAATCATTACAATTATTATATATTATTGATTGATTATCTATCTCAGAACCATTTCACATATAGGATTAATTCATTTTCAATATGTTAAGCACATGAAAATATCTTGTAGATAGGTTAAAGTGAGATCTGAATTTAGGAACATGTTGAATTGTCGATTTTAATATTTAAATGTTCATGTTATTAGAAAGTTGATTAAATTATTAGTATCTTTTTTAGTTTTAGTTTAGTTTTGTAAGGGTACCTTCTTTTTCCTCTTTTTTCCCACATTTTTCTGCTAAAATTGTATTTTGAGTGAATAAAACTCACCATCAAGTGGCATCTAATTCTGATTCTATACACACACAAAATAAATACTTTAAGGTTGAAATAACTAAATATGCTCTAGAATATTAGAGGCATTATTTTTGACAAAAAAAAAAACAAACAAGAATAAGGTGTATAGAGGGGCTTTATTGGAATTTCAGTATTTCTTTATTCTACAACTGTACATGTGCAGTTATTTTGTTTTCTTCCTAAATTATAAAAATCCTCTTTTGGTTTTCCGTTGGAAGTTTATTCCCCTAAACATAATAAATAATCATTGCCATTATCATAAAATTTCTCAAGAGTTTCATGAAACTTTATAACAATAGCTATTTTTTTAAAATATTTGATAGACGCTATTTCATCGTAAGCACCGACCTTAGAGGTCTAGGCCCCTCAAAGCTTCTTCAAGAGAGAATATATAGGAAAGAAATTTGAAATAATGCATATTTTGGAAGTTGGGAATAATTCCCTAACACTCATATCACTTTTGGATTGGAAACAATTCCACCACTATTCTAAAGAAAAATCAACAAGAAAGAAGAAATATTCCCTCCGGTTTCAAATTCCTTCTTCGTTTTTAGCCTTTTAAGAGACAATTATATCAAAATTGTTATCAACATGTTTTTAGAACAATTTCATGGTATCTTAAAATGGATAAAATTTCCACCGTACACTAAATTATATTTTTCCGTGCTTGTTTTATACAAATTTTGCAATGATTTTTTGTTCAACTATTAAGTGTAATGGGCATGGATCACCCTCGAAGTTGATTCACCGTTCTTTTGTTTATCCACACGTCAATATCTAACTTGCCCACATATCACGTCTATTTTTTAATACTCTATAATCTATATACAGTTATGAACTCAAAAGTATACTATTAGAACTACACAGACACACCTGCTAGCACATGAAATACCATAATTTTCAATCACTTCATTGATCACTAAACTACATTATTATCGGGCACTTGACCTCAATTATAAGTCAGTTTTAGGTCTCGGAATTTGTTTTCACATCTACATATCATTTCTTCTACATTAGTCTTCACGTAGAGGTATACTTACATATATATTTATATTTAGCCAAATATAATTAGCATACCCAATTAATTAACAATAATGCAACTATATATTCTCCTATTAATAATGTATAGTACATTCGAGGTATCTTTTCACGTAGGTGCATATGATATACTCCCTAGCTAATCCAGCCTTCTCTGTTCCAATATATCCTATCCTACAAATTTATTTTATTTTTAAAAATAAAATAAAATATACATAAATATATTTGTATAAAATACTCAATTTCACCACTATTTATACAGTGAGTTGCGAAATATTTGACATTATTCTTTTCTATACAATACTCATAAAATTTCAAGAATTCAAACTTTCTTTGATGTGATCAACGTATCATTATCCAACTACTTTTTTTCTGATTATTACCAATAACCCAGTTAATTAATACCTTTTTTTAACAAATCAAATATATTACTCCATATAAAATGAAATGAAGAGATTTATAATAAAGTCACCCAAAATAAGGGACATGCAATTATTGGACCAATATGATAATAACAAGTGTATATCGGACCTTTTATGATGGGTTGTGTGGCATGCATCTTGTCCCTCAACTCGTGATCAACATGATTGATTAAGATATAAATCAGTGCAACTTTCAATAATACTAGTACTATTTCTTAATTAAGAACTAAGTACTAATTAAGACAACTTTGTTTAACTAATTAAACACAGCTTGTATATACAATCAAGGAAGTAAAGTCAGCCTGCAAATGTTTTTTTTTTTTTAACCATTTACTAATTCCACGGACATAGAATATAATTTATATAATCACTAGACGACAAAGAGGGAATCAATAAGATTGGCTATCGGAGGTGCTCTTCCTCCTCTTGGCTGCCGGAAAAAGATGCCATTGATCCTCATGAGCCACCACTCCATCAAAGTCAAGCTGATTAGCCACATCAAAGAAATTACAACCGTCTGATAATCCGGCCAAGTCGCCAAGCGGACCGGGCCCGCATGGTGGCTTGGCTTTGCGACGGCCGGCTCCTACGGGCACGTTTCGTAGGGCTCCGCCGGCCGTCCAGTATCTCTGACAACCTTTGCAGAAGTGTCTTGGTTGGTTAACATTGTAGTTGTTGAAGTAACAAAATTTGGTTTCCATGCTTTTGCATCTAGGGCAAGGGATGATCTTGTCTGGCCTTTTGTCTTGATCATTATCATGATCATCATCATCAACAACTTTGTTTGTTGGTTGATGAGTAGTTTTGGTTTGTTTTTCTTGAACTTGTATTGTTGCACCAAACAATTTGATGCCTTGAGAGATGGGACTTTCTTGAACTTCAGCCATATTTTCTTGATGCCTTTTGTGGGGGTAGAGGCAAGTGAATGTTTGTATATGTTTGATGTAGAGAGGAATTAACTTATAAGGCAAAAGGAGTTGATTTATATATATATGTATATATAGGTAGAGATGTGAATATGTATGTGTACTTTAAAAGGGAAAAAAGTGTAAAGTGAGTTGTAGAGGTTGGAGGGTGGGGGTGGGGGGCTAGATAGGGGAGGAAAAAAGTTCATAGATGATGGAGTGGGAGAAAAGAGATCTACTTGAAGAATATAAAAGTATAGAAAAAAATGGAGAGAGAAAAAGGGCAAGTCTTTTTTCTTTGGTAATGGAAAAAAGAGGGTGAGTCAAGAAAGAAAAAGTTCATTGTTGAAACTTTATATTGCCAGTGTTACTACTCTGATTATAAATTACTGTGTTGGATAAAGTTAAAAATATATTATATTGTTAGAAAATTTAAATAAAAAGTTCCGAAAAAAGAGTCATCATAAGCCTGATTAAAAAGAAAAGCATAGAAATAAAATGGGAATTTTTAGAGGTCAGTGTATTTTGATTTCCCAAAGCTTAGTGTATGATTTTTTGTCCAATGACTTTATGGAACTCTTTATCTAAAAAAGGTCACTTTATGTAAAGCTGCAACTCTTTAAATGAAATGTGTATTTTAATCCTTTTTAAAAAATAAAAAAAGAATGGTATATTTTATGTATTTAATAAAAGTTTTATTCAAATATTTGTATGTTATTTTTATTAACATTTTCTCTTACAGAAATGAATATGACAGTTTCAAAACTATAAATACGTTATATATATCGATAACTTAAAGTTTGAATATATATAAAACAATTATATTTTTTAACAAATTTAATTTACATCAAATAAAACGAATAGAATAGTATTTTTTTTAAAAACATACCAACTAAAAAAGGAAAAAGTTAAATAATTGTTTTTTCATGTATATGAATAGGTTAGTAACCATAACCATATACGTGTGATAGATATAATTAGGGGAGCAAAAAGTGCAAAAAGGAATAAAGTAAGGTGTAAATTTCCAGTAAAAGAATAAAAGGAAAAAGGGAGCCGCCATGAGCAACAAACAAGGTTCTTTTTTTCTTTTTATTCTTTATTCTATCATATATATATATGAGGTTTGGGGGTGGGTGGGTGGGGAGGCTAAAAAAGTTGATGCTGAACTTTTTGTCCACATCATTATTCCACGTCATCTTGTTGTGTTGAAAGTCTCCATGAAGTGGGACCTACACCAGGTAGGTTGCTTATATTTTTCAAAAAAGTGAGGAGTTATTATATAAAAGATAAGGGGGTGAATTAAAAGAAAGAGATAAAGCTAAAAAAGGAGGTCTTTTCTAATGTTTAGTTTAATATCAAATCTGGATTAGCTTTGCCTAAAGTATTTTCTTTTATTTAATTAAGATTGTGATTATGCTGACACATCATGTTCATGCCATTTAATCCTTAAGGGTGAAGCTCCAATGTTTTTTTCCCTTCCTCTTCCTCTCAATCGATGAAGCGTGGATCTTATTTTTATGTAGGGTTTCTTTATTTATATTGTATATATAGTCGTGATAAAATTTGTTTATACTATTCATTTATGAAATTTCATTAAATATGTTATTGTTGTTGTTATTCCACTATTTCAATCCTTAGAGAGTGTTTGGATTAGCTTAAAAGTTGGTTAAACTTACTTTTAAGTCAGTTTTTGACTTCCGAAAATATTTGACAAATATAAAAAATTACTAATTAAAATTATGATCTACTAATAAGGCTATGCTTAAATAAGATCAAAATCGATGATAATGTTATATGGTGTCAGCAAGGTTGGATACATTTAGGTGGCATTTGAAAGGAAAATCCGTGAAAAAGTTTTTGACCAATTTTTATCTTTTTTCAAAAATTGAAGTTGTTTTGTTCGATAGACAAAATTTCATCTCCCATATTAAAACTTTACAATATGCCTACCTTAATTGGTGCAATTTCTCGATGGAATCAAAATTAGCTTTTTTCTAATCTTAATCAGTAATGCTAAATGATCAGAAAATTTGGTCAGAATTTGTCCAGAAATTTAAAAAATCTATAATATTTTTTTAAAAAAAATAAACTAATCTTTTTTCTATTTTTTAATTAAAAAATATTAAAGTTAAAAGAGTAAAAATATTCAAAAGATAAAATAACATAGTGTGAAATATGTTATTTTACCATTCTGGCCAAAAGGATTTTTCATGTATATATATATATATATATATGAATCCCAATGTATACCTGTTTGAGTACTTTCAGTTCTTTTGAAGTCTCTCATCATTCATTCAACACTCTTTTCTTCTTTAGACCAAGGAAAGAAAAGAAGTTATTAGACATGATTGCAATGTAATGCACACCACACATCTTATCTCTTTATACTCCCTCCGTTTAAAAAAGAATGTTTTTTCATTTATTTAAAAAAGAATGTTTTTTAGTTTATTTAAAAAAGAATTTTTCTTTTTTTGATAATATTTTAATTTCAGCTTTTCACGTGGCATTTTAAGACCACAAGATTAAAGGGCAATTTTGTATATTTCACATAACTTTATTTAGGACCACAAGATTCAAAGTCTTCTTTATTTTCTTAAATTATATGTCAAGTCAAACTAGATCATTCTTTGTGAAACGGAAAGAGTAATTAGTGCCAACGTTTAACAATGATGATGATGTCGTCTAATGGCAGAGTTATAAATTTTGTTAAGAGGTGTCAAAAAATATAAAAATAAATACACGACAGTCAACATATAATATATTTATATAAAATTTAAATTTTTACCTAAACTAAACAGTATAATTATTATTTTTTAAAATGTCATTTCCGGCTCCGCCACTTATTGATACTGAGTAAAAGAAAAAACCTCCATATATAACCTCAACGTTATAAACCCTATTAACTTGCATACTGGGGAAAAAAGAAAAGAATTATCTTCCTTTAAAGGTAATAACACATGTCATGATTTTATTGATGCGCGGTGTACAAACATATTTACCGGTCAAGTACAAAAGTAATGTATCTTTTGAAGGAGGGGTGTATGATATGAATATTTAGCTTCACTTATTTATAATTGAGCTTGAATACTTAAACAAAATATGTACATATTTTATTTATAATTTTCATATATATTAATTGGTGTATAGTTTCAAGAACTTAAAAAGGTAAATCGAGAAAATAAAAAGAAAAAGTTTTTTCCCCCTAAACTAACGGAAAAATCATTGACTTAACTTAAATGAAGGGGAACAGAGAAGTCATAAAAAGAGATAAGAACTGAACCAATAAAGGGGATAATTTTTATACTTTAAACTTTAAAGTTGGATGCTTGTTATGGTAAATAAATGCTATTCCTTTTGGCTTTTTTTTCTTTAATCAAAGTCCTTGCTATTCAAGCATCTATTAATATTTTCTATTTTTTTTTCTTAGACTTTTAGTATGTCGTCTTTTTTCAAAAATCAATCAGAATTTTTAGTAAATGTGTTGTTGTCTGAGTTAGCTTTCAGTTCATAAAAATTACTAATAAAATAAAAAAAAAGTAGAGGGAGTACCTTTTAAATTTTCAAGATTATAGTGTTACCTTTAATAAAGATTTATAGTCTTTTCTTTGATCAAAACAGGCTATTACTACAAAAGTAGTAGAGCTTCTTCATTTCCAACACAAAACTTTTTTTTTTTATTCTATATATTAAAATGACAAGCATTGAAGTCCTTTACATGGAAAAGATGTAAACACTTTTTCTTTTTGCTTGCTTTTATAACTTATGCTTAAAAAAAATTCAAAAGTTTGTTGAATATATGTATAGAATATTCAATCTTATTGTAATTGTAATTAGTTCTTCAAATTTAATTCCCACTTAGTAGCCCTTATAGTTACCACTATAAATAGCAATATAATCCATAACTAGTTGTAAGTTACCTAAAAAGAATTGAATTTAAAACTTTAAAAAAAAAATCAAGTTTAATGGGAGAAATCTATAGTTATAGCTTGTTTCGTAGAGTCTAGCCTCATCGTGGTAATATAAGCTTTAATTAATGAAGATTTTCGTCCAAACTTTCAACAAAATAATATAATAAATGATAGTCTTCCCTTAACAATCACATCGATCTTCTATCTCAACCCAAGTAGCAGAATTAACAAATATTATATTGAAATGCAAAATCAATCAATATTTGAGTAGGGATTTATCATTGTGTTACTAATGATGATGGTTATCGTTATAAATAGAATAATTTTATAAATAAGCAAAATATAAAATGAAAAATTAATTTTAAAAAATTTGATTATCTTTGTGAAATGTTATCACAGAGAATGATTATTATAAAAAGTTCTGACGGTGGTACCTAAATTGAACTAATAAAAAGCATATTAGGGGTGTGTTGGAAAGGCTAAATTGCATGTTGGTGCTGTTGTGGATGATAACCAAGTTGCTTAAACTAATCAAGGGAAAGAAACCCTTTCTTTCTTTTATATTATTTAATTAATTCATATCTTCTTCTGTACTTAATGTTATTTTCCTCCAATTAAAGACCAAGTTGAAGACTAATTGGGAAATACATCATCACAATTAAAAAATATAATTAACATAATAACTGTTGATATTATAGAAGATAAAAGTAATCTACTCTAGATACATGCATCTTTTTCAAAAGATATTGTTTTGTTTTTAGGTCTAAATTAATTAATTATTATCAGGATATTAGCTAAGACACATGACTTTTTAGGAAAGAAACAGATAAGGTTTAATGGGGTACGTTTTTTTTTATAGCACTAAAATTTCTCTGTCCTATTGTTTGGTCTCTTACTCGTTATGGAAAAAAACTTCTTTTGTTCTTGTTAATTTGGTGCTCACTCAGGTTCATTTTAATGGGCAGCCTCTATGATAAAAATAGATATTTTATTTTATTTATCTATTTTAGTAAATTGTTACGCTATCTACTCTTTTTTATTTATTATATCTTACTTCACGTCAATTTAATTAATTTTTAAAGTTAAAATAAATTTGAATAACTTAATATTTAAAATTTAGATATTCAGAAACTATATGAAAAATACTATAAGTTATAATTCTTCTCATGTTAATATAATGAAAAAATATATCTTTAAATATTGTTGAAAGTTTATATTGTTTAACTAAGAAGTAAAATGTGATGAGGAAAAAAGATCAGAGAGAGATACTCTCTTCTTTTTTTTCTTTTTTTTTTGCATATTAAATGACTGCATAGAATAACAAATTAACCATAGTCAAATTTAAAATTTAAAATATACTTCTATTTTAAAGCTTTTCCAAAGAGTATGCCAGGTCAACGGAATATAGTATTATAAATGATTTGAAATTAATGTGGTACTATTTAATTTTATTTTTTTATCAAACTAATTAACTTATTAATATTATATTTATATAGCTATATGGAGTGGAGGAATTCGATGATCATACTCCAAATGAATGTGTATAATTTTTAATTGAGAAGTGGTAAATGCCTATTGCAATTTGCATGTAGTAGCTCATTTAATTTAATAAGATTCTTATCAAAGTACTCGATTAGTTTACTTAATTGATTGTCCAATTATTTTATTGAATAATACTCAATCTAAAAATAATAAAAGATAAAATTCATAACTTAACGTCATATTGACGAATAGATAGTAGAGACGTTATTGATCAAATTATTTATTTATTTATTTGTTCTTTTTAATCCCTTTTCAGGAAAGTTGCTCTTATATATCATGAGCCTGCAAATTCGAAATTCGAAATTGATAACATAAAAGCTTAATTACTTACTAGGTTAGTGATAAATTATTATTATAAGTTGTCCACTCCGAGCATTAAAAAAGAAAAAAAGAAAAAGAAACAGCGCGAAAAGAGGGACAAGTTTGAGGTTTAGTAATATTTTGTGGCGTTACCTTCAAGGCCAGTAGTTGCAAAAGATTCTAAAAGTAAAAAACAAATTAATTAAGTAGCAGAAAACAAGGAACACCTCAACAGATTTTAGAAACAAGCAAAGGAAGGTGTTTTTCTTAAGCAAGTTCAGTTCATTTCTACCTGCTAATAATTCCACAGCTGTATGAACAACTTGCTTTTAAAGATTGTATCGATCCAAAAACTCATGCCTATCCTTTTACTAATTAATTACTAACTATTCCCTTCGGTTACTTTTACTTTAGATTTTACATACTCACATGAATATTTTATCAAAAATAATAATTTATTTTCACAATACAATATTTAAATAAGAAAGGGCCGAAATCTCAACTATCTAAAATTGCCCGCAAGCTTCCTTATGAATACTATATGTAATTGTGTACGGGTAGATGCTCTCTTGTTTTAGTAGAGGAACTATTAGCACACAATATTTTTAATCCAAGTTGCCATGCTTCTCGGAGTTTGACCCTAATTTTCAGTGAACAAGTCAATCAAACCCCAACCTATATACATATAATAAGCTACAAAATAAATTTAAGAAAATAATATATAATTACACAGGTAATTAATTCAATCCCATGGTTAAATAAGATAATCCTCGCAATGTAAAAACTTCCCATTGTTTAGAGATATTTGTTCGCTCTGCAGGGACCCATTCGGGGGGTGGCGCTCCCAACAGGATTTTTTTCATACCCAGGGCTCGAACCCGAGACCTCTGGTTAAGGGTGAAGCACTCCCACCAGTGCACCACAACCCATGTTGGTTATGTTCCAACTATTACTTTCAACTTCATTCAACTATTACTTTGGATGTCTCAATGTATTACTACAGTATTATTTTTAGCTTGTACACTTGTTTATATATTTAGAGAAACATCTCAATTTTAATACTTTTAAGATTCACTTTGTGCAACTGCTAATGTTTTTAGCTTCCATACCTATGGGTCAGCCATGGAAGCAACTTCAGCAGAAAATCTGAACCATTCATTATTTCAAGGAACACGTAATAAATCTATCATGTCATCCCATTACGAGAATCTCAATGATTTACTAAGGAGTCAAAGAGCACATAATATATAGTATAACAATTGTTAGGACTCCAAGAACGTGCAGTCGAAGCTGTGAAATAATACTAGATAGATGTTGAAAGCATCAGAAGAGAGGTGGCTTATGCATAAATTTATGCGTTGAAAATGTTGCTGAGTCATACTAGAGTTTAGAGCACAATGTTTACAGAAACAGGTTGAAAGCTACCTAAGGTGAAAAGCTAATCGAGATACAAAAAACGGGACCTAAAAATACTCACAGATAACAACTAATTATTTACACACACACTCACCTAACTCCAGAGGCAAAATTATACACGCTTGGGTTTGATAGACTAATGTCATCATTCTTGAAGAATATTTCACGTGTCACTCCAGTTATCTTCTCCATCATCACTTCCAACTGCCTGAATACAACAAGTTGAAAAATAATAAGTCAATGAAAAAGGAATTAGTTGGACAGTTTAGCTGTGTTGGTAGTTTGTGTTTCATTATTCTTGGAGAGACCAGGAGGGTGAGGATTCGGGGAGTAGGGGTTGTACAAGGGAGAGAAGAATGCAGGTTAAAATGTTGATACCTGACGGATTGCATTGGCTTTCTCCAAAATTGCATTGACCTTGACGCTTGCTGGAAGCACTGTAGTTCCAGTTGGTTTAGCTGGAGCAGTTCGTCTAAGATTGAACGACTGAATCACACAACAAAAAAGGAAAGTAGATAATGAGAATTCGTCAAATGACATGAAATTGGTAATTATTATTAGATGCTTCATCATCCTCAAGTATGAAGATCATAACTTCAAAGTACTTCAATCCCTACTCACGTTTCAAAGAAGAGTGAAAGACAATTACCTACAGAAGGTGGGTCACATTCATGAGAAAGAAAATTAGAGGGTAGTTCAAGGAAACATGGGGCTTAAAGATTCTAGTGAACCCATTGAGGTAGCAGGCTAAAACTAGCTTAGCTATCCAATATCCAATTCAAAAAGAGCGGCTAGCTGATTTTCCAAATCAGATATAAATTCATGAAGTATTCAGGAAATTCACTCAGGCTTAAAGAAAATTAACAGATAAAGATGGTTAACAAATCTGCACTAATCAATATCAAAACCACACTGCAGACAAATATTCAATCACCAATAGGACAATAATGACCACTCACTTTTGCTCTGATCTGGTGCAGGAAGTCTTCCTTTTCATTGATTCCTCTGCCATTTTCAGCATGATCAGCAAATTGCTGCCCAGTTGTGTCTATTGAGTGTGGCTGCTGCATGTGTAAATGTGTTATTGTCACCTCCTACGTAATCAAGTGGGATATGAAAGCAGAAAGAGAACCTTCAAAACAAAACTTCTGTTCCTTTTGATATTTTGTAGTGGGGTTAAGAAGAATACCTTGCTTTTCAATGTAAATGCAGCTTCAATAACTTGGTTTTGCTTGAATGGGGGAGGCTTAGGTTGATGGGAAATGGTAGATCCAGGCTCCTTGTGATCAAACACATGATGGTTTTCAGGGAAACAATGTAGATCATCTTGTTCGTCATCTAAATGTGATTGCATATTCTGCCACTGCATTGAAGGAAGAGGTGGAGGAGGTGGTGTAGATTCCTTACCAGACAATGGCTCTAGAAAATCTCTTGCAGACGTAGTATTATCTACTCCATGCTTGAATGAGGAATGCTGGGTATCCAGAACTGGAAGATCAAATAAATTATCAGACTGAGAATCCTCCAGAGAGTATTCTGCAAAAGGAATATGGTGTCTACTGCAGGTGTGCAAATCCTGATGAGCTGTTCGGCCATTCTCGAAAGATGTTGAAGTTGACTCAGTTAATGATATTCTATGCAAAGCATTGTATACTTCTTGGTCCTTTAAATTAGGAGAGTTACCAGATTCCCACTGTTCAGAGTTTGACTCAGACTGATGGCTAAGATAATCATCTGATAGATCGGGAGATGATCTGGAAAATGTGTCATCATCCGAGTCTGAACCAACTTCTTGCAGAGGAATAGAAGGCTCTGGTACTAGCTGAAATGAAGGAAACATATCATTATTGCTTTCATGGATATTACTCCTCTCAGGAAATCTGAGTTTCAGTTTCGTAGTCTCAATGATGTCTATTGGCTGGAATGAGATTTTCATATGTCCAAGTGGGGGTGATGAAGAAGGTGATGTGAAGGGGGATCCTCTTCCTGGGAAGTCTTTGATTGTTCTACCCACACATTGTTGGTAGTCATTTATAGGCTCATTGCTTCCAGTGTTGAAGGAACTGGCTGAATCCGTCTTATCATTCCAACCAAGTGAGAGTTTCCCATGGAACCCATTTGTAAGCAATCTATTACCTAGTTCAAGAATACGTGATGAATTCTTTCCGTTCTCTTGACCAGCTGAAATAGGGGATTCTGGACTCACTGGTCCCATTGTCCTAGATGTCATAACAGATCCATTTAAAGAACTGTGTAGGGGCTTATCAGTGCAGTTTTGCTGGTATAAATTACTTGACTTGTCAAGTTTGACATCTAAATCTTTGGCTGAAAATCTTGATGATATGTTCTTAATAGAAAAGGCAACTCCTTGATCAGAATTTTGGCAACCAGCTTTCTCTCTTGACGTATTCTGTACATCATCTTGTTTCCCTGCATGCTTTTCACTGCTGGGATCAGGATCTTGCCTTGAAGCAATGACTTCCTCATTTTGATTAGATTCATAAACTTGACCAACACTATTTATTACACCATCTGGTGGCTTTGAGGGCTCAAGCCCGAGCAAGCCACCATTTGTCCAGAATTTGACTTTAGAAGTGCCAAGAAGTTGGGGTGGAGGTTTTTCAGAGTCTGAAGGACCACAATGGATCTTGTTGACCACTGGCAATGCTGAACCAGGATTCCTAGGGCTAGAGGTGATATGATTGCTGACAAGTGGCTCCTCTTGTGATATTTCCAGAATAGTGGATCTTTTACTTGAAGGGACACCTATAGAACTGTCTGGTTTTAAAGTAATTCCAGCAATCTGTGGAGACGATAAAATCTCACCAAACCCTGAAGAGATATTCTCTGGAATTTCCTTACATTTTACTTTGTCAGAGAAAGAGAAATCTCCAGGATCAGAGTCGGCAGATACCAAGTTGGTCTTACCACCAAAACCACAGTTCTCAGGGGAATTTCTGGCTGCAGCCTCGGGTATAGGAGTAGACAAATTCCGATCAGAAAGTTCTGCTCTATTTACATGGGTTCCATTCAAGGATGATTCAGTCTTCAAACTAGACTCCAGCTCCATTGCTCGTTTTCTTTGGCAATCCAAATCAGTTTCAGACTCTGACTCAATGGTGTTAAGTGCATCCATAAAACTGTCAGTTTCACTTTCAATGTCATCAAACTGGCTTTCATAAGAAATTGACCTTTGTATAATTTCAGCCTCAGGCTCAGAACTTTGCTGTTGAATATTTTCAGAAGTTGCTAAATCTAATACCTGTGTATCTAGGACTAGATTTTCTTGAAGCGTCTCCAAACTCTCATCAAAATCATACTTCTGAATACTCAGGTCCAACTGTTCATTCTTAACACTGCTACTTGAGAAAGGTGAATTAGGAACCACTTGCCCTTGTGGAAAATTGTTACTCTCTTCATCAGATATGACCCAAAGCTTTTCATCGGGAGAAGCATCTTCTATGGAAGCACTTGGATTCATCTGCAACGGAGAGTAAAAGATTTCTTTAGACTCTACTTCTGCAGTTCTCATCTTACCACTCAAAGCAACAGGCAATAAGTTGCGGCCAATTTGGTCCTCTGTTAAGCTATTTCCCATATCACTGTACTCATCATCGCCTTTCCGATCAGGGGAAGCACAATCAGGCAAATCATCATGATGAATCTGGGGTGGAGAAGGGAAGGATTCTCTAGACTCTTGTTTCTCACGTCCTGTTTTATCATTCCAAGTAACAGAAGATGTGCACTGATCAGCTTGCTCTTCGGATACAATATTACCAATGTCATCATAAACAACTTCACATCTTTCCTCAGGAAAAGCATGATCAAGCATATTATTAAGATGAAGCTGTGAAGTTGAATCAATGGATCCTTTAGACTCTTGTGTGTCAGGTTGCATCTTCAAGTTCCAAGAAACAGACGTTGAAACAAGGTCAGTTAGCTCTTGTGAAAAATCATTGTCAATATCATTGAAAGCATGATCACTCTTTTCTTCGAGAAAAGAATAATCAAAGGACTGATTGTGCTGCATTTTTATTGGAGACGAGACAGTCTCAGATTTTCCATCTTCAGGTTGAATAGAGAAACTTGGCTGTGAAACATAGTCCGTCAGACCCGACCTATGTCTCGAATCTATGTCAGATTTGAGGGGTGTATCATATGTGGAGAAACTCTGAACCCAGGAAGGACGCCTATCGAGATTTCTATAAGCAAATTGCATTCTGCAAAAATCACAAAGTTATCTTTCAGAAAATTCCGATCTGTAAAAGCTACAAATATACTCCCCCCTACCCCCTCCCTATCATACATCAATTCTCAAAAGTCATCACTTTTTCTCCATCTTTTCTGTCCACAAGAGAAGACAAGTAATGCATACCTACTACCATAATTGGGCATAGACGCACTACGAGAGACTTCTCCATTCCTCCTCCATGATCCTTTCTTCTGTTCAATGTTGACATATATTTGCGTTAGAAAATTTATTGAAATTACCACCAAATAGAAACAAGCTTGCAATAGCTCAGATTTTTGTTTAACATTCATGAGCACTTGTTGGAAAACACCAATGGAGCTAAATCCTTTTTTGAGCTTATTATAAGAAGCACTACAGAAAGTAAATTCTAATATTTCAGGGCTGAAGTAACACCCCGTTAAAAAAAAACCATTGTCTATACCAGGGAATAGAACAAAATCTCAGTGAAAATAAGCTCTGATCCTTTTCAATTTTTACTAATGGAGGGATGACTCATAAGAAGCCCATCCCCTTTGCATCTTTTGCTCAATCTGCATATATAGTATCACCTTTCATTTCCATTCTTTGTTAGGAGTATGGTTATGGAAAAAAATTTAAGATTAATGCAATTATAAACAGACAGTACTAACGTGTGCTTCTAGTAAATCCTTGATGTTCACTGTGCAAAGTTAGATTTCATCAATGTCAAGCACTGGTATGCTCAGGGGTTGTGTTTCCTTCCCCGGCCTCCCCTCCTCAACTTTTTTTTTAATGCCAAACACCTTAACAACTCCCCCATGAGCAACCCCAAAACAAGAAAAATAAAGGAAAAAAGGACAACCCTGTATTGATATATTGGCAGTGGATACCTAACATTTGGTATGCACTAATACAACTATTTAGTTTTGGACTCTGCTTGGTTTCTATTTATGCCCTCCCTCCTGTTCAAGGATAGTAATTAATACACGAGATATAGCTTTCCACACAAAGAAAGTTCTTCAAACCCAAAAGCTAAACAGACCGCGGAAAAGATGAAAGAAAGGACAATGTCGTGGTCCATACCTTACCTAGGCCCTGCGCATTGTGGGAGCTTAGTGCGCCGGACTGCCCTATTTCTTTGTTCCAATTGACAGTGTAAGTTATATATTAGTTAAATTTAGTTTATTTAGATGACAATGCTATGTCCAAAAGAGAATTTAATATGAACTACCACTTGAATATAGTTTCATTAAATTTGTGCAAAAATATATTGTTGATATGTTTCTTTGCTCTATTAAATGTATCCACCAGTGAGGAATCGGTGTTTAGTTTCATTGAGTTATTTTCTTGAAAAGAACTTTAATAATAAAAGATCAGGTTGCAATTTTTCTTTGTTGAAAAGACAGTTCCATTATGATATTATTAACATGCTGGTCTCTTCTTTTTTTTTAATCTGCTAAATTTGTGTGATAGTTTTCAATCAAAGCTAATTTCATTTTCATTTCATTCAGTTTTCAATAATTTTATCTCATTTTTAGACTTCTTTTGTCTATGTATATAAACTAATACAAATTTATACTCCTAAATCTATATATTTGACATAAATGATCTTCTCCCTATGAATCGAATTTCTAGCTATCCCTGCTAATTATATGGTTCTAACCTATCCCATACAGCATACTTCTGGTTCTACCTAGATGCAAGGCACATTTTGGAGAGGCTTTCATTGATGTGTGTGATACTTGTATTTTTCTATTTAAGATGTAGTTCTTCAACTTTATAATATCCTTTATGTTATGTGAATATATACGAAGATACAGCTCATAAAAATCCCAAGTCAATCTACACTAGTTAAGCTGTGGCAGGTAATTTCAGAATAATTTGTGAGATACCTTAATCTTCCGACCCTTCTTTTCTTTTAGGACTTTGGCAATATATTCTTCATCTGACCCAACTGATGCTCTCTTAAAGAAAGTCGGATCTGAATACCTTTTCAAGCAAGATCCAGGTCCACCAGGGTCAAATCTGAAGAGACAAGTAAAAGTTTCACGAGTGTAACAGTGCAATCAGGATATACAAATATAGCTATAAAGGTGAGTTCACATACTTGTCAAGCAAATGCAAGCGTGGCGGACCATGACATTCTTCGTACGAATCCATGATAAATCTTGGCAAGTCATTGTATATAAAATGATTTTGTTCACTACGGATACGGGCATGCCAATTGGATCCTGCATACCAACTGCTTCCATAAAAAAAAAAAACTCGAACAGGAAAAGAAGCCATTTAATCTGCGGAAACAGATATTCCAAATACACCGAAATTGAAGTATTTCCTACAACCAAAACTTCATTTGTGGAACTATTTGGAACATCATTTGTATCATAGACAGATATATCTGAGTGAGATAAATAAAACCAAGTTTCCCCCATTCCCACTATCTTCTATCATCGTTAGAAGGAATCCAGTAATTGAGATTAAAAAGTCATACCAGCTGTATAAGCAAAGTGTAAATGACTCCGTTGTGCCAATACTGATTTCTCAAGTGGAGGAAGTGCAGCTTCAATTTTTTGCACCCGAGCAACCAACTTGTTGCTTCTCGAGGATGTAACCATCACTTGCTCTTGTAAGCCATGAAACACTTCCGCTGCAAATCTACAAGTACAAAACTACTCTTAATTACTATGCTCTAAGCATTCAAAAGTTACTTTTCTTATCCTTAATTGGACATCAAACTGAGAGTAAACATACATGTATCTCATTCCACCAAATGAAGACCAAAAATTACTATAGAGCAATAGATAATAGTATGTACCCCCAATCTTCTAAGGACCTTGTGTTGATCTTAAAGGATAAGACAAAATGTTAACACTTTTGAGACTTTGCCTGTTTAGCCAAGCTGCCAAAATCTGCTTATTTTGAATAGTGTTTTTATGTTGTCAAAAGTAGTTTCTTGAAAAAGTGATTTTGAAGAGTAGCAGTTTGTGTTTGGCTAATCAATTTGGTAAGCACTTTTGCCAATATTAGAGCAGTAATTTGTGCTTGGCCAAGGCTGCAGGAGTGTTTCTAGGAAAAAGCTACTTTTTTTCCAGCTTCTGCTACTATTCGAAGCATTTATTTTTACCTAAAACCATGGCCAAACACCCCAAATCTCTAATATAAACACTTTTGGCTTCTCAGAAGCTTGGTCAAACATATTATTATTGGCTGTTTGAAATACCCCCTGCAACTTACATATCAATATCAACCTCAGCTCCAAATAACAGATGGCTAATTCAGAGCACTTAAGTTATCTGCAGTAAAAGATATACGAGAACTAAAACTCAGAAAACAACCCAAAAGCAACAAAAGAATTCTGCCCAACAAAAATCAAATGCATAGTTAAGCGCAACTCACTACTTCCTCCAAAAGGCAAGGAGCCATTAACCTCTGATAAGAAGGTAAGACCACCACATTGAACTCCTCTTCTTTTTCTAATATATGGAATAGAAATACCGGCTTGCATGCACCTCAACGATTTCACAGGTACTTGCATCTTTACGCCAATACAGGTACATGTATCAGGTAACTTTACCTGTCAAGGTTTAGGCAGATGGGAAGAAATCACCTTAACTTTTTGCCTTTGCTAGACGTCAAACCTTGGTCTCTCATGGTCTTCATTAAAACTTCATTGACCGGTAAGCTATATCCTTGGGGGGCGGGGGATCACATTAAACTACATTTTAACAATGCTGGCCCAGCATTTACCATTTCTTAGATGCATTGTAACTACTCTTTATAATCTGTATGAGCTATAACAATTCAGGACTTTCTGCTGAGTTTTTGTTGGTCATACTGGTCATCACTACCATACTGAAATCAACCATATCTTCCAATTAGCCTAAGAAAGCTTGTTTCTAGCAGACTAGCATGCACTTCACAGGAAAAAAAAAAAGATTCTTCACTAATAAAAAATTTAAAGATGTCGATTCCTTAAACCCAATATATTAATGTTGAATGCTAGAACCACGGTATTCCCCGACAAACCCCACCATATTGAACAAGATGACTGCCAAAAGCCTTAGTCAAGTTGACAACCGAATGTACGTGTGAAGAACCACCACTCAAGTAATCAAGACAACAATTGCAATGCAGTCATGTTAAGATTATCAATAGCTTAACTTCCTCTGATCATGTTTACCAAGTGCCTCATCA
This sequence comes from Solanum etuberosum, assembly GCA_029582245.1. Classification (NCBI taxonomy): domain Eukaryota; kingdom Viridiplantae; phylum Streptophyta; class Magnoliopsida; order Solanales; family Solanaceae; genus Solanum; species Solanum etuberosum. Next base: position 7,891 of record JAJONR010003608.1, on the reverse strand, counting down.
TAAATGTTGCAAATGTAAGCAGAATAACATTGAACTTTCCAGTTACAACATTTTTTCCTTACAGCATGATGGCCATAGAGTAAGATTCTTTTGAACGCACTATACGGATACCCCTTTCGACTAAATATTTTTTCACTTCACAATTCTCTAGAGTCAAAATATGACAAAACCTTTTACCAAAAATTTCCTTGGTAAATCTCTATTTGCTATCTTTAAATGAAAAGTTTATCCTTTTCTCATTTTCCCCAAAATCCAGTCAACTTGACTTAGGTAGATCCGAAGTAACCTAATTGAACAGAAAAAGGAGTTACCTTCTTCTTTTTTTTCTTATTTATAAGACATCATCTTTTTTCTCCTAATTTAAATGACATTTTTCCATTTGAAATAACCAGAAGTGTTTGACATCACTAGTATAGTTTCAAAAATCCAAATCAAACAACAACAACTACACTTCATTCTCAAACAAGTTAGAGGTGGACTATATGAATCCCGACTTCTTCATTTAAGCTCATTTCATATCATCATCATACTAAATAAAATAAAGTGAAAATAATTTCAAATATATATAACAAAATAATAATAATAATAATAATAATAATATTAAAAGTTCTCTAACAAGTCTAAAACCTATTCTCAACATATATGAATCTTTTTCTTTCATTGTGCCCTATCATTAGTCAAGTCTGCATTGATACCAAGGAAAATTTAAACCACATTAGCATTTTCTTCCACTACTTATATATAATCTACCAGTCAAATTAACATACTTGTGTCATGAAAAGTGGAGCTGAGGAACAACTTATTTTGCATGCACTAAGACTAGGGAAATAATTATGAAAGAATGAAAACAACAAGAAAGAAATATGCTGATAACAACGAGTAAAATTCAGATAATTCCTTCTCATTGAAAAATTGTAACTTTACTTAGCTATAAACTTAATTCGAAATTTAGCCAATTTCAGCTTAACTAATTTGAAATTTCAGCAATACTTCCGTTTAGTCAGTACAGAAAAAGTTCAATTTTTTTTCCAGAAATTACTTCAACTTCACCACAGTATAACAAAATAGAACTCAACAGAAAAATCAAAGAAGAAACTTTTTTCGGAAAACGTTCACTAAGATTGAACTTTAAAGCTGGCAAAGAGCAGAAAATGAAAAAATGTGTTTAAAAAAATTCTGAAAAATTGAAAAACGTACTCAGCGAGATCGCCGAGCTGACGCAAGATCCCGACGAGTCCAGCGACTGCAACTCCTTCAAGCACCGCCTTTGGATCCTCCTTCTCGGCGTCTCGGTACAATTCCGGCGTTCCCAATCCGTACACATTCCTCACCGCAGTTCTCACCAACGGCATCGTTCCGTTTCACCTCTCTCTCTCTCTCTCTCTACTTTGCCTACAAGTATTCTTTAATTGAATGTGAGAATTAATAAATATAGGAGAAATAAATGATGGAATGATGAGAGAGTAAGTAAAGAGGGGTAGTTGAAGGAGTGGAGCAGCTTAACTACTGGGTTAGATAGAGAGAGAAAATATGTATATTTAGAGAGAGAAAACGATGGGTCTATAGTTTTCAGCTTAGAGAGAGTGAAAATGGTGAATTCGTCCAAAGAGAAACGACATTGCCAACTCTGCAAGCCATGCTTCCTGGGTGGGTGGTATCATTACAGGTTGAACAACAGTAGAAAGACTGTCTTGCCCTTTATGACTAATGAAATTGCAGTTTACCCTCCTTAAGTTCAAGTACTCGTTTTTTTAACTTTGACCTTTTTGTTTGAATTTCGACCGTGATATTAGTAGGCTGAATTTGGTATTTCATCTGGTAATTTATTTTAGGGAAAAGGCTTAAATATGTCATCGAATTTTTAAAAAGGGCTTATTTATGTTATCGTTGGATCATCTATGCCATTGTTGTTAAAGAAAAGGCTCATCCATGTCTTTTTTTTTAACTCCAATTTTGCAAAATCACATTTTACACCCCAAACAAGTTTAACACTTTTCAATTGAAGTTTTTGGATCAAATGTATTTTTTGTTTGTTCTTCCTTAAGGTTGAAGAAGCAAAAAGAGTACATTTGATCCAAAAACTCCAATTGAAAAGTGTTAAAAATTGTTTGGGATGTAAAAAATGGTTTAAATTGGAATTAAAAAAAAGGCATGATGAACCTTTTGACATAGATTAGTCAAATTTTTAACGGATGACATAAATGAATCTTTTCTGAAAGTTTAATGACATATTTGAGCTTTTTCCCTTTATTTTTAGGGGTAATTACGACCCCCAATTTTAATTTGAAGGGGTAAATTGGAATTTTGCATTATGGTTAGTGTCCGGAATTGGTGGGAAAGAGCAGACGGAAATGACAATGTTGTCCTTCATGTATTGTTTATTTGAATAGTGGGAAAACATTTGGGGGTTCCCATGGGCGTTTGTTTATTCAGCCGGGTATGGTGTAGGTCACGGCACGGCACCATTATATATTAAATAAGAAATATACTCTACTTTTCTTTTTCTAAGTGCTAATAATAAAAAAAGATAAAGTTTTTTTCTGATTCTCTATTTTCTTCAAGGACAATAAACGTCAAACACACACATATTGTGTGAAGTAATCCCTTTCAATATATCACAAATTTGTCATTGGTGATTATTTTGCATTGATAATCATATTCTCAAATATTGTTTTTTTTTTTTTTAATTCATAAAAGTCTAATGCGTTCGGAGAAAATTATGCATAAATATAAATATTCGTAATTTATTGATAAAAAGAATTTCAGTTAAGTTCATTTAGTATAGAATGAAAAATTTATGTGTTGTTATCTAGAGTATGTTATAACTAAAGTATAACTAAATTGTTCAATCTAAAATTGGCCTGTATTAGTACTTCCATTAATTGTAAAAATAATTACTTATGATAAGAATAAAAAGAAATATTTATTTTTAATATACCACACTGATAAAAAGGACAACTCTCTTTCTTTGATAACAAGTGATAATTGTATTAACATTAATCCCCAAAACAGTAATTAGTAATTACAAATTAGGATAAGTGTCATATATTACATTTATTTAAACTACTCGTAATTGTTTTAAAGAAATTTGTTCCTAACCTGTCTGCTATGATAGAACTGACTCAAAAGTGAAATGATAAATACTTATTTGCAATCTTTATAATAAAGTCTAAATGTGTTTACATTATATTAATACACATTCAAAGCTCAGTTCTTAATTACCTAATTTTTTATTTGTTGGTAAGAATTTAGCTACTCAATCAAGAATCTTCTAAATATAATATTATATTATTACAAATATACGTGAATAAAATTTTACCAAATGAAACTATTATAGGACGATGATATAACTTTGAAAATTAAAGATTTAACTATATTTCACAATTATATGATAATTAAATCATGTGAAAAAAGAATTGATGAAAAATATATTATTCTCTCACACTAGCTCAAGAAAAGGAATAATAACATTTCAGCATAACATTAGGAACTTCTTCCTTAAGATTAAGTCATTTAACGACAAAAGTGTTATATATGATCGGCTTTTCCTATGTTTGCTCAAAAATAAGATAAATACAGGCGAGGCATATATTTGATAGACACTAATATTCTGCTTCTTCAAAAACACTTTTAGACTATATTTGGCTTTTAGAGTCAGCTACAATAAATTTAACAAAAATAAATACTAATCGTTAAAGGGTAATTGAAATTTATACATTTGAAAATTAATAGTACTTTAAAAGAAATTTCACTCCAATAATGCTAGAAGTATTTTATTAAAATAAGATCGATGAAACTTCTCATAACAAAATTACTTAAAACAACAATCATCGAAATACTTATTTAAAAATCATTATGTCAAAAACTTTTCGAAAAAGTTATCCAAACAGACAATTAAATCACAGTCTTCAACTTTCTCATCAAAGAAAGAAACAAGAATTACAGTCAATCATGTGGATTCTTGTTAGATCTTATGCTCTTTATTTTGTCTCAAAACTCGAAGGGAATAAAATATCCTCATTCATAGTTTAGTTGTTTGACTATAATTTTACATGAAAAAAAGATGACTTTTTTTTTATCTTACGATTTTATATTAAAATGTCAAATAATAAATGTATCAAAATATTTTTTAATCTTATGGTCTTAAACATATATCTCGTGAAAAGTTGAAATTAAAAAGTTATCAAAAGAGAAAGAAAATATTATTCCTTTTTAAGCAGACTAAAATAAATAAATAAGACAAACACATTAAAACGAAAAAACTATTTAAAATCTCCCAACTAATTAAACCTTTCCAAGATTAACTACTAAATACTTAAGTAGATCTAACAACACAATTTGCTTGACTAAAAAAGAAGTTAAAAATAGAAACAGAGAGCATCTTCATGTCAGTATAGACGTAGTTGACTTCAACTAACTAATCAATAAATCTATATATTCATTCAACTAATATATGATTCATTGGATGTCGTTTAAATTTATTTAGCCGTTCGGAATCTTAGTTGGCGCAAACTTCAACTAATTCCTGCATATAAATAAATATCTTATCGGTCCAAATTTAAAAATTTAAATAAATTGTACAGTACAGTAATAATTATTGAACTTTTATTGTCAGGCCATTTACATAAAGGTCAAGGGCCCCAAAATATTCCAAAGCCTACGAAAAGATTGCTGACCCAACACTTTCTAGTTTTTCTTCTTCTTTGTTAGCAGATACACGTTTGATGTTAAAAAAAATACGGATTAATTTTACTGAATATTTATTATTTTCACTAATACATATATTAGACATTTCTTTTCACAAAGATCTAGACGGAGACGAAGAAAATTATCTGATATTTTTATCTTAACTCACTTCATTAATTACTATACCATATTCTTGAACTCAAAACATCAGAAACATTTATTTTTTTACCGAAGATTTTCAAGCTTCTATATTTATTTATTACTGTTATTATATGGTAATTAATACTGAGGTCAAAATTGGTCCCTACTATTATCAAAAAAGAAAAGGAAGAAAAATATGGGATAAAATAATCCAAACTAAATATAAATTAAAGGGTAGTAGCACATGCTATTCAATTTCTTTCAAGTAATTTATAGGTTAAAAGATAATGTTTCAGACACTTATTTTATTGATTAACTAAACATTTAAAGTAACTCTACCAATAATAATAATATATAGTACATAATTTCAGAAAGATAATAGCTGTCTGAGATCCGAGAAAAATATAATGAAAGGCTTTATGTGTCCAACAATAGTTTTCCACTATTAACTTGACATATCTCGTAAGAAATAATAAATAATAGGGGTAATATTACTGTATTACCTTTTGACTCTATTAAATTTAATGTTTTGAAAAATGTGTTAGGTGATAAATACTAGTATTTAATAGCAAGGGTAAAATAGACACAAAAAATAAATCATCCCTTAATTTTCTAAATTAAACAAATATTATTAGATAACTATTTTTAGTATAGTAAACAACTATTATTAAATTGAAGACTTTTTTTTCTTCTTCTTCTTATCAAAACTACTGTGATAATGAGAAAGAGTAAAGAAAAAACGAAAATAAGGATCTGGTCTTTCTAATTATTATTTTTTGCAGTTGAAGCTGCGATGTATACATTTATTTATCATTACTTTCATTTCCGATGTTAGTACAATATAATATAAATTTCATAGTACCTCAGTTTTTCTCTATATACCATCAATAGGAATTGGTTAAATCTAGAGCCTAGAGAGCGGCCTATTATTAATAGAACATATGAAGCTAAGTTTATTATAATCTACTCTAATAATTTTGTGACTTTTTAACTTCATTGATCTTCTATGATCGATGAACATATATTTAGTTGTTTGATGCGTGGTCTAAAGTATCTTGTGTTTTTAATTTTAGACTAATTTATTCATTTGAGAGGTTATCAATCAGATAATTTTAAGTTTAGTAGAAAATTTAGAATTAAATCAAAATAAAATTTATGTTATATTTGGTTGATGATATGTTGGCATATTGAAGTTTTATCTATGTTTGAACATTTTGAACCAAAATAGTATTTAACAAAAAGTTGAAAAAAATATTTCAAAGTTGAAGTCATATTTAAATATGTATTTAACTTGAAAGAAAATTAAAAAAAATTCGAGTGGGAAAAAAAACTGCCTGATAAATGTCAAGAACACTTTTTAAAACTTAAACTCATCTTCAACAAACTTTTCAAAAACCAACCAAATGTATAATCAAACTTTATTTAAAATGAATTATTATTTTTCGAGAGAAGGGCAAAAATTCAAAGGAGCTTGAGGATATGAGATGTACTTACTTAATATAGTTTTGATACCGCTAGATAAGAAAATATTGCTCCTTTATATCGTGGAGATGTTTTACTGAATATTATGAAATTAACTTAAGAATGAAAGAAATGTGTGTGAAATTTGTGGTAAGAAATAATAACAAATTATAATATTTGTGTAGCTATAAATTATTTCATTAAAAATAAAAATAATTTAAAGTTAAATTATAATAAAAATAAGTATCATTTTTTTCTACATTGATTAAAAATTTAAGAAAAGTCTATAGTATGAGTTTTTTTTTTCAACATTAATAGTTTAGGATGCAAGCAACAACCTAACAAATGAATTTGGCTGCCTAGGCCCTAACTAGCCATGAATTAGGTAGTAGTATGTAATTGTCAGGCTCCTTTGGTTGGTGATTAAGTTATTTTAAGATTTATTCAAGGATTATTATTTCATTTTTAATGTGGATAAAAATAACATTACAATTCCAAAATAACTAATTTCGAAATAAGTTATTCCATAATTTTATCTCAATCAAATATAAAATAAACTTATCCTGAAATTAATATTGAAATTTGTTATCCCTTATCCTTCCTACCAAATAATTATCGATAGTTTTATTTGGATGTTTGGTCCTTCTTCTTTGATAGTAGTAATAAATACCTTTGTATTTATTACCAAAAAAAAAAAAATAGCTTTGTATTTGCACATCTTTATTTGTGTAAGAGTTTCTGGTATTGTCTTTAGCTCCTCCATGACTCGTCGCTTTCATTTACAACCATGCAAGTACTAATTGTGTTTCTAAATTATTACAAACTGAAGTACTCAGGGAATGCAATTCAGAAGGGAAAAAAAATGTTAAAAAAGAAAGATTTTCAAAAAAAGATTTCATAATTATTTTTTGGAAAAATTACGTAATTAAACTATTTAAGATAACATAATCTCTAAAAATTATACCATTAGAACTAATTACAAAAATCCTCTTTTTCCTTTTCTCTCTTGACATCCTCATACATTGTTGGGTATAGCAAGAGTTAATGGGAAATGGAGGGAAGATGAAAAGAAGAATTGGAAAAGATTCTCTTATGCTTTAAGAAAAGATATTTCTCCCTCATTGGTGGTGGAAAGAAAAATATAAGTGTTTAAATAGATAAACACTTCTATTAGTTGTTAAAAGGGTTGGAAAGAGGGACCCCCTTCGCGTCGTCGTCGTCGCTCGCTCGACTTCGACTTCGGAAAATGATCGAGAGATTATTTTTAATTTTCCGCCGTTGGAGATGATTGTTCTGAAAGGTTGCAACTTTCAGAAACAGCCATGACCGTTTGAAAGGTTGCAAACTTTCATAAATGGTCGTGTGGTTTCTAAAAGGTTGCAACCTTTCGGAAACAGTTCCTCTTGCCTATAAATAAAATTTTCTAATTTCTTCTTCTTCTTCTGCACAAATTTTCTTCGTGTACTTTACTGTCGTTGAGTGGTTCGCTGACACCAGCGTTTTGAGTATCAATACACTGGTGATTGAGATCATTCTATCCTGGGAGGACATATTCCAAATCAAACCTCGGATACTAGAGGGGAATAATTTCCTTAAGGGGACA